>JANWGL010006711.1:4043-14580 GCA_025200755.1 Ceratobasidium sp. C01 | reverse complement strand
TGCATTGCGACTATAAAGAGTATGAAATGTGTGAAAGCGACAAGGGGAGCGTCGTCCCGCTTGGCGCAGCAACAACGCTCAAGTAGCTAACCACGATCTCAAGACATGAGATTCACGATCAAACTCAAACAAAACCGTGAATGATAGCCAGGACTTGTTATTGCCGGAGGCGCGGTGCAAACCGGAACGCACAAAACTCAACAGCAGACCTCTAGGTATCAAATACGGATGTCATGTAAAGACACGGGGCAGAAGAAAGGCACAGAAATAATACTCTGGGGTCGCTTAGCACTTCGTCGACGCATAAAGCGAAGGCTGGAATCAAAGCGTAATGCAAAGGCCCAAAAGTCGCACTGCACGGTCCCGTATCACCACGGCCGACCCCTAAAAACAACTTAGCACTCGACTCTCCGTCGACGACCGGCGCCATATTTCCTACCAACCCCGATGGATGGCACGGCCAGTCCGACAATCTCGACCGAAATTCCAGGCCTCACAACGCTAATGGTCTTCCACGATGGCCGCTGAAACATTTCAGCAACCTCCTGGGAAAGCTCGTCCGCCAAATTCTTATGGTGAGAGACTCTCGGCAATCTTAGCCTACGAATCACCACGATTCCAGTTGAGAGAACTCAGGAGCAGGTTGCACGGTGTATGCGCGGGACAAGTCTGGAGACGAAGCGCTTGGCACGTCGTTGCCTCGTTGAGAATTCAAGAACTGCATCCCTCACTTGGCACGAACTAAATGTAATCCAAGCAATGTTACAGGAGGCTACGAAAATGGCAAACTAATCCATAAAAAGAGAATTATAAAAAATGATATACAAATACTCGTATCCTCCATAAACAAAGTCCATGCATCCAACACTCAAATCCGATCAGGTTCAGCACCATCCCCACTCGACATACTCCCCTCAGTCGCGCCGTTCACTCCATGCGCCTCTTTTAGTGCACGAAGAACCTTTAAACGCCACCATTAGCAAAGTTGACAGGACGCGGGCAAACTAGGAAACTCACATGCGGAATTACAACCTCGTGCACGTCATGCCCCCAAAGCATATCTACATGCTCGTGGTTTGGAACCTAGATGCCAAGGGCTCAGCTATCCTGCCTAGAATAAGAAGAGGTAGACGTGTCGACTTACGCCTCGGTGGGTCGTGTGCCTCGGCAGCTCGGCGAGCATCACGTCAATATCGACCAAGCTATCTTTTTCGCCATATAGCAAGAAGATAGGTGTCACAATGTTTCGGGTTGGGAACTACCGTTGGTGTTGGGGTAAGTATGGCACCGTTGAGCGAACGGGTAGAAACGCGTACCTTAGCGGGATGGTAGAACTTCTTTCCCAAGAAGCTAACAGGTGCTTGAACCTCATCGTCATACCTACACACACAACAATTAGTCTGGTCCGGCCCGGTTCCCTATCTTTATGCTTACATCTGGAACCCAGCGTTACGCATAATCTGGAACCAGTGCACAACCGACTTGGTCGAAGTGTATGAGTACAGATGAGCATACGCCGCGATCTTTTGGGAGGGAGTGATGTTCCCTCCGCGCCAGTTGAAGAGCATTGTGAGAGCCGTGTCGATCACTTTGACAAAAATAGGGGGATCTGGGACAACTCAGTCAGCATTTTTACGGTCTGAAATGGGAATTGGGACGACGTACATAGTATGCTCTGCCAAAACACGGTCGAAGGCAGAATGGATTTCCGGCCGAAGAAAAGATACATCAGCGTCGGAGATGCTTTCATCAGGGCATCGACGATAGGCTGTTGGAGACCTATATTTCTGAATCAATGTACAATTACTGTTTAGGGATTTACCCGTGCGTACCTGCGGGAGCCATAGCCGGCGCCAGTGCGATGAAAATGTCGACTTTCTCATTAAGTGCTGGGTGTATGCTAAGTGCAGCAAACGCCTGGGCAGTTCCTTGGCTGAATTCACTCGATTTAGCAACTCATAATAATCCCCGCCAAGCAAAACCCACCTGAATCCAATATAGCTCAACGACTTGTTCTTCGTCAAACCAAGGATATACTCGATCGAGTCCGGGATATCATACAAACAAAAATCGTCGATCGAGTAGTTCCAGAACTTGGTCTGATTGGGCGTCGAGTATATTGACTTTTTGCTATACTTGTTACCTCGGTTGTTGCCTACATTCAACCAAGCTCAGCATAGCTTTGACAGAGAGTGAGAAACTGGACGACTGCTCACCGAACCATACGTCGTATCCGGCGTCGGCCAGAATAAAAGGCAAGCACCGTTCAGCATCTGTAAGACATACCCAGACCTCTACAAAACCAGAAATATGAGCTCTCCCAACTATCACGTGAAAACGGAATGGCTCCACCTGAGTTCATCAATAGTCCTGTGAAATGGCGTAACCATTCAAAAAAATCAGCACTCGGACGACGTCGAAAAGAGGAAATATGCGAACTCACCATGGTGCAAGTAGACGACTGGTTTACGAGCCCGAGCGCCAGGATAAATAGTCCGTTCGCCTCGGGCATTAGGTAGGCGGTGCAGACCAAGAAGGTACCCGTCTTTAGTTTGCACGACGTGGCTCTCACTGGCATACCCCCAGAGAGCACATAGTTCTTCAAAGTCTTCGGCGGCCCGGACTTCTTCGACGCGTCGTTTTTCTTCGGCTTCGGAGCGGGAGCGGGGAGAATCAGGGGTAGGAGGACGAGTAGGATTGCGGTGTTGGGAGATGAAGAGCTCGCGGGACTTGTCATAGAACCTGTAGAAGGATGTATTAGCTCTCGATTAACTTCGGCCGGGCGTAGGACAAACCATCTCAAGACCGAGGTCGGGAGCGCAAGAGTGAGAATACGGATGAGAGTTTCAAAAAGGACAAAGGCGAAACCTAAGACAAGAACAACATATTCCCGACTGGTAAACCATCAGCTACCATTCTACGCTCTCCGAAAACACGATTTACATACAGCGAAAGCCGCCCGAGGACTGGGAGAATGACAGGCATGGTAGACAGTTGAGAGCGGGAGTCTGTCACGTGACTACTCCTCAAGCTTTGTCAGCGGAGGAATTTCTCTGATCTCATCCATCACTTTCTCGCTACAGATTTCTCCAGCCTCGAACAGTTCTCATCGCTCGATTCTCGACTCGCACTCTAACGCAGCTGGCCCGCACACTTAGAGCACACTAAACGCATTATCTCTTTTCTGTCTTTCGAGTTTTATAGTCTCGATAACTTCATCTTGCCCGCTCAACATGTCTTCTACCCTTCCTCTTCCTGCTCAGGCGGCTTCTCAAGCGGCTCTCAAGGCTGCTATTGCCGACTCGCAAGATGTCGAGGACGGTGAGATCGAGGAAGGCCAAGACGTCGTGCTCGACCCCGCAAAGTTTGATGAAATGCGCACTGTCTTTCAGGACCCCCAGACGTTCAACGTCAAAGTAAGCACTCACCCCACACAACCTTCTAATTAATTTGCCTTGCTAATTACCTGTGTTACTGGTAGCACCCTTTATATTCTCCGTGGACGCTCTGGTTCGACTCGCCCAACACAAAGGGCAAGACTCTTCCCCAGACGCCATCCGCGTCAGTGCCCCCTACCCCGGGCGGCGTGCCTCCTACCCCAGGCGCGCTCAGCTGGATGGACGATATCAAACGATTAATAAAATTCGACTCGGTGGAGGAATTTTGGGGGTGCGTTTAGCCACTTGGATTCGGGTTCGGGTTCTACACGAGGCTGACTGGATGCGTGTAGGCTTTATAATAATATCGTGTCGCCATCGAAACTGCCTTCAAAGGCGAATTATTACCTCTTCAAAGTACGTTTTGCTCGTGTGCTACTATACTAGAAAGGGTACTAATTGAGTTCTAGGATGACATCATGCCCGCTTGGGAGGACATGAGCAACAAGGATGGCGGAAAATGGAGTGTCCAACTCCCAAAAGATAAAAATCGCGCCCGCATCGACGAAATGTGGCTTTACACCGTACGTGCCACATCCCCCCCATCCTCCTACATTCTTACTCCAACTGAAATAAACGCTTCGCAGATGCTCGCCGCAATTGGCGAAACCTTCGACCCCGCCCTTTCCAAATCCGTCAACCAAGACACCACAACTCCCCAACCCACCTCCCTCATCAGCGGCGTCATCGTCTCCTCCCGTCCTCAATTCTACCGAGTCTCCATCTGGACGCGTCTCGCACCCGGCATGGTGCCAGGAAACACCAACCCAGGCGAAAGCGACGAAGAGTTAAGGCAGCGAATCGAAGCTATCGGGAGGCACTTCAAGACTGAAGTACTTGGGTTCGCCGAAGGCCAGAGGCTTCTGGGAGGCCTGGCCACCGAGGTGGAGTTCGCGAGTCACAAGGAGAGCGAGAGGAAGGGCGCCAAGGGCGGCAAGAAGTGGATTATTTGAGTATCAGTGCGATTTTGGTGCGAGACGCGTTTGAATTTCTTGCATTTCGTTTTGCTTTGAATATATGATGTGCCTTAAGTATCTTATATGATTTCTTTGTTCCAGAGTAGTGCAGCGCCGACTTGTAAGAACCCACGGCTCGACGTTCAGAAACATACACTTCATTTATTCGCATAAGGTACATGGGTATTAGTGGTGACATCCTAACCAAAACCATTCAGATCGACTATTCCCTTCTCGTTCGCTCAGAAGTCAGCATAAGGAGGCGGGACAGTCTTTCCGTCCTCTCCAGTCTCTCCCTCTCCCTGCTGTCCGCGCAACACACGCTCCCGCTCCTCCCGCTCCAAGCGCGCCTTTTCCTCTTCAGCAGAAAGGTGGCCCTGCGCACCAGTGGAGGTGCTTCCATGGAGCAAACGCTCACGCTCCTCCCTAGCAAGACGAGCTTTCTCCTCCTCAGCCGATTCGTGGTGCTTCGGGCCCTCGAACCCGGGGAGCTGCTCGTTGCCACCCTGAGCAGGCGGAGCAAATCCAGCTTGGGGTGCACCCGCAGGAGGTGCACCAGCGGGAGGAGCGAATCCGCCAGTAGTAGCATTATCCGTCGTAGGGACCTTGTCGCGGCTAAGGCTTCCAGACTTGGGCCCTGGTCCGTCAGCACCAGCCGTCAAGGGCACACCAGTCTCAGCAACTGTGACTGGCGCGGGTGCAGAGCCGACACCACCAACAGCAGTCTGAGGAGAGTGAGCTGGTAGGTCAGATGTGCCGGTAGCATCGCGAAGTGGCGAGGAGACGGATGGAGAGGTGGCGCTAGTGGGGATAGATGCTGGTGCGTGGTTGAGCGAGGTCGGGTTAATAGGAGCGCTGGGTCCGTGTCCGGTGGTAGCGACCGTGTCGCTCCTGCTAACATTGGCGCCAGACTGAGTAGCTCCGGCGATAGGAGTCGCTTGGGGGTGGGCACCAGCACCAGGTTGATCCCCAAATCGCTTCTCAGCAAGCGCACCGGGGCCAGTAGCGGTCGAAGCAGGATGGGGAGTAGGGGTAGCAGTCGGGGGCAAACTATCCAGCTCGTGCTTATGCGTCTCTCCAAAGCTCCTCGTATCCGCACCAGTACCCACGCCAGGAGTCGCATGCTGCGCGTGGAATTGATTCGCCTGCCCCTGCGCAGGGGTATACGAATCGATCGCATGCTGGAGCTGCGACCGGATCCGCGCCGTATTCTGTGCGCCCGCATACGCACCCTGCGGCTCGTGCTCCGGTAGCTCGACAAGCAACGCCTCAGATGCATCCGCGATCAATGCAAGCTTCGCCGCGTATTCCCTAAACGCCGCCCACTTCTTCTTCTCGCATTCGACGAGTGCCCTACGCTTCAAGAGCGCCACTTCCTTCTCCTGCGGCGCATCATCCGCATCCGCCTTGCTCAACTGATTCTGCAGTTCCGCGATACGCTCAGCCCCGTTGGCAGGTGCTTTACCCGACGCTCCAGCCGCCTTGATGCGGTCGATCTCAGCGCGCATATTAGAACGCGCCGTGCGGCGAGGGTGGAGAGTCGTTTCGGCGTCGCGCAGAGACTTGTACGAGGCGCGGGCGGTGTCGAGAGAGCTAGCCAGATCCGCGGCCAGGGTACCGTGAACAAAGTTGAGATAGGCTACGCGGTCGGAGACATCCTTAACATCTTCGACTTGCTCTTGGCCCCAGAGGTAGAGTTCCTTGGAGTGGCTCTTAGAGTCGCGCGAGACTGCGTCAAAGTCGAGCTGTACATGATCGTTAGATCAAACCAAGCCGATTCGACAAGAGGGGCTTACTGCAACACCCTTCTGGCTGGTGATAACCATCTGTAGCTGGCGAGCATCGGGGCGCACTTGAGGCCTGCAGAATTCATTAGACCAGGCCCGATTCATTGATGATAACACCAAGACTCACGAGTACTGTGTATGCAGCTGCTTCAACGTATGCGTGATATTGTCGATAGCATGGTGACGTCCCCCAGGTTGCTGGGTGGGCTCTGTGTGAGACTGGGTGTGCTCAAGGGACTGGTCCTCGTTGTCGGACGTGCGATGCCCATGGCCAGCAAGTGCAGCTTGGGCCTACATCACAATCAATCAGTCTAATGTTCCCAATACTAAAAGGCCAATACACTACCTTGGCTTGAAGTTTCTGGAACATATTGAGTCGAGTGTGAAGGAGAGATTGAATGGAGACGGCTCCGAGTACAAAGGCAAAGACTTTATATGCGGTTGGAGCACTGCCGACGTCACTGCGCTCGTCATCTGCGCAGTTGCACAGCCTCATCCTCTTTCCATTGCGTTCGATCGCAGCATCTTGGCGAGCCCAGGCGCATATAGGGAACGCCAATAGTGACATCCCGCGCGCGTACGAACGGGAATCGCTCGCTCCTTGACAAGTCGCAGCTGCGCAAACGCCGGTAGCTCGCATGTATAACACAGCTCAGCGGAAGCAGCAGAGGTACCCCGCAGCGACAAGACATGCAGTTCTAGATACAGTGATAAGCTGGGATTCAAAGGGGGTTGTACATGTACAAAATCTCTCAAGCGCAGTCCAATGCACTGCGGGTGCAGAAACCAAAAACAAGGCTGTCTATCGCCCAATTCTATCTAAATCCGCTGCGCATCCTTAAGAAATATGCCACTCCCGCCAATACACCCCCCATATGCCCAGCGCTATCCGTCATTCCTCCCCGTCGCTTAAGTGCACCGTAAAAGTCCCAAGCGAAGATCCCGCTCACACATAACCATGCTGGGACGGGCACAACGAAGAACAAGAGGAAGGTAGTTTTCGGAAATAGGCAGGCGAACAGAGAAATAACGCTATTAAATCATGTTTGAGTATTGGCACACGATAGCGAGGACGGAGAACACACCTATATATCGCTCCCGACGCGCCATGGGCATTTACAGACCTATGCGATACAACAGCGTTCCATGCCAAAGAGAAAGCACTGGCTGCAATTCCTCCTCCCAAATAGAGCGCTAAGAACGCAGAGTTTCCGAGCATACGCATAACGGGCGGGGCCATGAACCTTTGAACCTCAAGTCAGATACACCAAAATATCTACAGTCTGACTGCCACATACCAGAACGACATTCCGTTTACTAAGAGATGGCCAGTAGCTTCGTGAGAAAAACAAGCAGTCAAAAGCGTCCAACTGGAAAGCGCATCAACGCATGAGTGCCGATGAACTTGAACACCGGCACGTTTACTTACACCCTACCATCCATGACGTTTCTCCAAGAAGTAGTAAAGTTATTGTACATGAAGGTCAAAGGTCCCGGGTCACGGAATTTTTGCTACAAAAAAATAACAAGTTAATCCAAGAATCAATACTGGAACAGCCATATGGACGCACATAGTTCTCCTGTCCCCACCCCCACATCAAGAACACGACCCCGTTAATCCCAATAATCGCATAAAATATATAATCCGGATTCGTCTGATCAATTCGCCTCTTCCACTTCTGAACCAGCCCACTCCCACCCCCTCCACCACTCTCAAGAGGAGCCCTCGTGGGACGAACAACTCGTCGTATCGGAGTCCGTTCAAGAGCGCTTCTCAGCCCACGAGTGAACGCTAAGATAGGTGATTTGTTCAAGAAGGTACGAAAGTGAGAGGTTTGTGGCGGTGGTGTTGCAGAGAGATGTGCAAGCCGGAATGAGAGTCTGGTTTGGCCATGGAGGTTTGGGAGTTGGTGGAGTGGGCTTCGAAGCTGAATCCTAGAGTTCCTAAGCAAAGGTCGTGTAAGAGAGTGTAGACCAGTTAACCGTGTCGCCATTGAGAGCTTGTAGGACCGAAGGGACCTAGTGGCCGTAGCAGGACAGCAGAGTCAGACAGACCCCAGAGGTTAGGTATACGTATGCGCGTGCTAGACCGCAAGCGTTTCCAAAGCACGACAAACAACTCTTCAGCGACGATTTGCGTCACTTGCACAGAACCAGTAAGTGAACGAAAGTGGTCGTCGAAAGCGAGGTGACGATCTGCGCTGACTGGATCGCCGCATTGGGGAGGGTGGGAGATAAGACCCGTTATATACTGTCCTTGGACTGCATAAAACATCTCCTATGGCGCAATTGGTGGCGCGTCTGACTGTTATCTTAACAGATCATCAGAAGGTCGTTAGTTCGATCCTAACTGGGAGAGTTCCTTTTTGACTTTTTACCCACGTCATAGGGCCTCTCTACTCGCAAATCGTTCTTACAACCTGGCGGTTTGTTAGTGGCAAGTTTTGCGACGTACAGCTTGTTACGATCTTCTCCGAGATATTTGTCTTTCACGAAAATTCTTGAGCTGGGGGATGTCGAAGTTATTAGATAAGGCGATTTTCTATCGTATTTAATGTGTTGTGTTGATATCTTTACTTAGTTCAGGTACTCATGAGTGCATTCAGGGGCACACGAGCACTAAATCTAAGACTACCACTCAACCTCCGCACGCCAACATACAACCCCCACGAAGTTGACGACCATGAATTAATTTCACCACAACGACAGCTTTATCGTAAAGACAACGGGAAGATAACATTGAGAAAGCGAATGATACAAGAAGCAATAAAGCTGTGGGTGTGGGCTCTAGGGGTACAGTATATGTGATATAGCGGATGTTTTGGGATCGCGGACTGCGGACTGGGAGGCCAACGAAAAGCGGAGGTAATTAATGTGAGTTGATCACGGGTCTAGGTTCGTGAAGCCGCTGCATAGAAGTGCGTGATAGTTGTCTGGGGTCTTATGCATAACTAGGGTGGAGTTGATTTAGAGGGGGCGCAGGGCGGAGTGAGAGATTAGGACATACTGCACTTGAAGCGTTCAGAGACATTGGGCATTATGCTCTGCGAGGGAACAATAGCAAGAAACGTTAAATCGCTGTCACTATAATGAAATGGGGGCACTCACCCCATCCTTGAGTCGGACAGAGTAGGTCCAGTTCCCGTTGACCTCCTTCATATCGACGACGGTGCCTGCGTGCGATCCCACGACGTTAGCCACGCCAAAACGTTTCAACGACAACCGCAAGTGCAGGAAAGGCTGTCGAGATGTAGATCGTGCACGCTTACCTGCTACCCAGCGAACCTGCTGATACGTCTGCGGCTCGACGCTTAGATACTTGGCGAACACCTTGTCTCCCTTCTATATATGCACATTTTCAGTTTCTCAGAAGGAATCAGTGACAGACTACTGGGTTATACGCACCAAGTAAGGCATGGACATCTTGGACGATTAGAAAACGGGTACGTTCGAATGGGGATGTAAATGATAGTGAGGGAAACGGTGTGACCGCAATCCGTTCTTTTAACGACTGTCGGGCTATTAGAACTTGGACCCCTAGACGGAAAAGCGCACAAGCAAAGGACCAAGTGGTTGTTTCGACAGTAATGCGGGGGGGCCTTTGACCTTGCTGTTGGCAACAGGTTATTGAATGGAGGGTCACGGCCGACTTTGACTTTTCCGCCAAACAAGTGGACCCTGAGTTTTGCCTTTTTGAGCCTCAAAGGTCCTCTCACCGGGAAACGTGTTACGACGAGCAGCCCAAAGAACAAAGATACAAATGTTATGTCATAGGAATGGGCGCTGGCCATTAGCGTCGTTGCCCACCGAAGCCTGAGCTACAAAATAAACATTAGCACCCAATTGCTTTTCTCGCTTTGTGAAGTGACGGAAAAGAAATTCAGTTACTTTAGTCCGGGCGACGAGTACAATGGATGGGTGCGCCTAGGCCCGACGCCGACGCTAGTAACATGCGCGTCCATGTGTCGTCGGTGGTAGAGATGGCGTCGAACGATATTACTAAAAATCAAAGGAATTCAGCAACAATAAGTCCCGGCTTGCCGTTATTGAGTCAAATATGCTGTTCTAGTGCGTATGGGTATCTATCGACAAGGACCAGACATGCGAGCTCGTTGTTGTGGGTGTTGCGGAGGCGCGAATGACAAAGCATTTGACACTGCCACAAGTCGACTCGGTAGCCACCTTGACCGGTCCACCACCATGGCGTCACAAACTCAAACCATACTGGCTCAAGCTCCAGCTCTAGCAGACGTGGTCCACCCCGACTTTCACCAAGTAAATTCCAACGTCGAGAATTACATCAAAAATCAGTTGGGCCTAAAACTTGACACTGGTACGTTCTCTCCACCACGGACAC
>JANWGL010006710.1:11514-22075 GCA_025200755.1 Ceratobasidium sp. C01 | reverse complement strand
GTGTCCGTGGTGGAGAGAACATACCAGTGTCAAGTTTTAGGCCCAACTGGTTTTTGATGTAATTCTCGACGTTGGAATTTACTTGATGAAAGTCGGGGTGGACCACGTCTGCTAGAGCTGGGGCTTGAGCCAGTATGGTTTGAGTTTGCGACGCCATGGTGGTGGACCGGTCAAGGTGGCTACCGAGTCGACTTGTGGCAGTGCTACATGCTTGGTCATTCGCGCCTCCGCAACACTCACAACAACGAGCTCGCATGTCTGGTCCTTGTCGATAGATACCCATACGCACTAGAACAGCATATTTGACTCAATAACGGCAAGCCGGGACTTATTGTTGCTGAATTCCTTTGATTTTTTTTAGTAATATCGTTCGACGCCATCTCCACCGCCGACGACACATGGACGCGCATGTTACTAGCGTCGGCGTCGGGCCTAGGCGCACCCATCCATTGTACTCGTTGCCTGGACTAAAGTGACTGAATTTCTTTTTCGTCACTTCACAAAGCGAGAAAAGCAATTACGTGCTAATGTTGATTTTGTAGCTCGGGCTTCGGTGGACAACGACGCTAATGGCCAGCGCCCATTCCTATGACATAACATTTGTATCTTTGTTCTTTGGGCTGCTCGTCGTAACACGTTTCCCGGTGAGAGGACCTTTGAGGCTCAAAAAGGCAAAACTCAGGGTCCACTTGTTTGGCGGAAAAGTCAAAGTCGGCCGTGACCCCTCCATTCAATAACCTGTTGCCAACAGCGAGGTCAAAGGCCCCCCCGCATTACTGTCGAAACAACCACTTGGTCCTTTGCTTGTGCGCTTTTCCGTCTAGGGGTCCAAGTTCTAATAGCCCGACAGTCGTTAAAAGAACGGATTGCGGTCACACCGTTTTCCTCACTATCATTTACATCCCCATTCGAACGTACCCGTTTTCTAATCGTCCAAGATGTCCATGCCTTACTTGGTGCGTATAACCCAGTAGTCTGTCACTGATTCCTTCTGAGAAACTGAAAATGTGCATATATAGAAGGGAGACAAGGTGTTCGCCAAGTATCTAAGCGTCGAGCCGCAGACGTATCAGCAGGTTCGCTGGGTAGCAGGTAAGCGTGTGCGATCTACATCTCGACAGTCTTTTCTGCACTTGCAGTTGCCATTGAAACGTTTTGGCGTGGCTAACGTCGTGGGATCGTACGTAGGCACCGTCGTCGATATGAAGGAGGTCAACGGGAACTGGACCTACTCTGTCCGACTCAAGGATGGGGTGAGTGCCCCCATTTCATTACAGTGACAGCGATTTAACGTTTCTTGCTATTGTTCCCTCGCAGAGCATAATGCCCAATGTCTCCGAACGCTTCAAGTGCAGTATGTCCTAATCTCTCACTCCGTCCTGCGCCCCCCCCCTCTAAATCAACCCCATTCCTAGTTATGCACAAGACCCCAGACAACTATCACGCCCTCCTATGCAGCGGTTTCACGAACCTAGACCCGTGATCAACTCACATTAATTGCCTCCGCTTTTCGTTGGCCTCCCAGTCCGCAGTCCGCGATCCCAAAACATCCGCTATATCACATATACTGTACCCCTAGAGCCCACACCCACAGCTTTATTGCTTCTTGTATCATTCGCTTTCTCAATGTTATCTCCCCGTTGTCTTTACGATAAAGCTGTCGTTGTGGTGAAATTAATTCATGGTCGTCAACTTCGCGGGGGTTGTATATTGGCGTGCGGGTGTTGAGCAGTAGCCTTAGATTTAGTGCTCGTGTGCCCCTGAATGCATTTATGAGTACCTGAACTAAGTGAAGATATCAACACAACACATAAAACAGGATGGAAAAGTGACTTATCTAATAACTTCAATATCTCCCAGCGCAACAATTTTCGTGAAACACAAATAGCTCGGAGAAGATCGTACCAAGCCGTGCGCCGCAAAACTCACGACTAACATACCACCAGGCTGTAAGAACGTTTTGTGAGTAGAGGCTCTATGACGTGGGATATAGAGTCAAAAAAGGAACTCTCCCAGTTAGGATCGAACTAACAACCTTCTGATGATCTGCTAAGCTAACAGTCAGACGCGCCACCGATTGCGCCATAGGAGATGTTTTATATTGACCAAAGTTAACCTATAACGCGCCTCTATCCCGCCATCATCCCAATGCGGCGATCCAGTCAGCGCAGATCGTCATCTCACTTTTGACGACCACTTTCGTTCATTTATTGGTTCTGTGCGAACGACGCAAATCTTTGACGAAGACTTGTTCACCGTGCTTTGAAAACGCTTGCGGCCTGGCACACGCATACGTATACCTAACCTCTGGGGCCTGTCAGATTCTACTCTGGCTTGCTACAGCCACCACGTCCTTACCACGTCCTTTCGGCCCTACTAGCTCTCAATGGCGATACGATTAACTGGTCTACACTCTCTTGCACGGCCTTTACTTGGGAACTCTCGGATTCAGCTCCGAAGCCCACTCCACCAACTCCCGAACCTCCATGGCCAAACCAGACTCTCGTTCCGGCTTGCACATCTCTCCGCAACACCACCACCACAAACTTCTCATTTTCGTACCCTATTGAGCAAATCACCTATCTTAGCATTCACTCGTGGGCTGAGAAGCGCTCTCGAACGGACTCCGGTACGACGAGTTGTTCGCCCAACGAGGGCTCCTCTTGAGAGTGGTGGAGTGGGTGGGAGTGGATTGATTCAAAAATGGAAGAGACGAATTGATCAGACGAATCCGGATTATATATTTTATGCGATTATTGGGATTAACGGGGTTGTGTTTTTGATGTGGGGGTGGGGACAGGAGAACTATGTGCGCCTGTCCAACCTCTCTGGCTCCAGCGCTTGGACTAATTCGTTGCATTTATAGCTAAAATTCCGGGACCCTGGTCCTTTGACTTTCATGTATAATAACTTTACTACATCTTGGAGAAACGTTATGGATGGTAGAGTGTAAGTAAAGGTATAAGCAACGTTAAATCCCCTTAGCACTAATGTGTTTACGTGCTTTCTAGTTGGACGCTCTTGACTGCTTGCTTTTCTCATGAAGCCACTGGCCATCTCCTAGTAAACGGGATGTCTTTCTGGTATGTGGCAGACACAGTGCAACCATTGTGGTTCACCTAACTCGGAATTCAAAGGTTTATGGCCCCGCCCGTCATGCGCATGCTCGGAAACTCTGCGTTCTTGGCGCTTTATTTGGGCGGAGGAATTGCAGCTAGCGCTTTCTCTTTGGCATGGAACGCTGTCGTATCGCATAGGTCCGTAAATGCGCACGGCGCGTCAGGAGCGATCTACAGGTGGGCCCCCTGTCCTTGTTGCGCATGATTACGACTTAAATGTGGTTAAATAGCGTTATTTCTCTGTTCGCCTGTCTGTTTCCAAAAACTACCTTCCTCTTGTTCTTCGTTGTGCCCGTCCCGGCGTGGTTGTGCGTTAGCGGAATCTTCGCTTGGGACTTTTACGGTGCACTCAAGCGACGGGGAGGGATGACGGATAGCGCCGGGCATATGGGGGGCGTATTGGCGGGAGTGGCATATTTCTTGAGGATGCGCAGCGGATTTAGATAGAATTGGAGGGGTAGACAGCCTTGTTTTGACGGTTTGCACCTGGGCCTGGGTGCATTGGACTGCGCTTGAAGATATCTGTATACGTACAACCCCCTTTGAATCCCACCTTACTGTTCGAAAGTCCACGTCTTGTCGCTGCGGACGTGGTGGCCGTCTCCGCTGAGCTGTGTTATACATGCGAGCTGCCGGCGTTTGCGCAGCTGCGGCTTGTCAAGGAGCGAGCAATTCCTGTCGGTACGCGCGGGATGTCACTATTGGTGTTCCCTGTATGCGCCTGGGCTCGCCAAGATGCTGCGATCGAACGCAATGGAGAGAAGATGAGGCTGTGCAACTGCGCAGATGACGAGCGCAGTGACGTCGGCAGTGCTCCAACCGCATATAAAGCCTTTGCCTTTGTACTCGGAGCCGTCTCCATTCAACCTCTCCTTCACACTCGACTCAATATGTTCCAGAAACTTCAAGCCAAGGTACGGTGTATAAGCCTTTTAGTATTGGGAGTGTTAGACTGATTGATTGTGATGTAGGCGCAAGCTGCACTTGCTGGCCATGGGCATCGCACATCCGACAACGAGGATCAGTCCCTTGAGCACACCCAGTCTCACACAGAGCCCACCCAGCAATCTGGGGGACGCCATCATGCTATCGACAATATCACGCATACGTTGAAGCAGCTGCATACACAGTACTCGTAAGTCTCGGTCTTATCATCAATGAACTAGACTCGGTCTAATGAATTCTGCAGGCCTCAAGTGCGCCCCGATGCTCGCCAGCTGCAAATGGTTATCACCAGCCAGAAGGGCGTTGCAGTAAGCCCCTCTCATCGAATTTGCGTGGTTTGATCTAACGATCATTCGCAGCTCGACTTTGACGCAGTATCGCGTGACTCTAAGAGTCACTCCAAGGAGCTCTACCTCTGGGGCCAAGAGCAAGTTGAAGATGTCAAGGACGTGTCCGACCGCGTTGCCTATCTCAACTTTGTTCACGGTACCCTGGCCGCGGATCTGGCTAGCTCTCTCGACACCGCCCGCGCCTCGTACAAGTCTCTGCGCGACGCCGAAACGACTCTCCACCCCCGCCGTACGGCGCGTTCTAATATGCGCGCTGAGATCGACCGCATCAAGGCGGCTGGAGCGTCGGGCAAAGTGCCAGCCAACGGGGCTGAGCGTATCGCGGAACTTCAGAATCAGTTGAGCAAGGCGGATGCGGATGATGCGCCGCAGGAGAAGGAAGTGGCGCTCTTGAAGCGTAGGGCACTCGTCGAATGCGAGAAGAAGAAGTGGGCGGCGTTTAGGGAATACGCAGCGAAGCTTGCATTGATCGCGGATGCATCTGAGGCGTTGCTTGTCGAGCTGCCGGAGCACGAGCCGCAGGGTGCATATGCGGGCGCACAGAACACGGCGCGGATCCGGTCGCAGCTCCAGCATGCGATCGATTCGTATACCCCTGCGCAGGGCCAGACGAATCAATTCCACGCGCAGCATGCGACTCCTGGTGTGGGCACTGGTGCGGATACGAGGAGCTTTGGAGAGACGCATAAGCACGAATTGGATAGCTTGCCTCCGACTGCTACCCCTACTCCCCACCCTGCTTCGACCGCTACTGGCCCGGGTGCGCTTGCTGAGAAGCGATTTGGGGATCAACCTGGTGCTGGTGCCCACCCCCAAGCAACTCCTATCGCCGGAGCTGTCCAATCTGGCGCCAATGTTAGCAGGAGCGACACGGTCGCTACCACCGGACACGGACCCAGCGCTCCTATTAACCCGACCTCGCTCAACCACGCACCAGCATCTATCCCCACTAGCGCTACCTCTCCATCCGTCTCCTCGCCACTTCGTGATGCTACCGGCACTTCTGACCTATCAGCTCACTCTCCTCAGACTGCTGTTGGTGGCGTCGGCTCTGGACCCACGCCAGTCACAGTTGCCGAGACTGGTGTGCCCTTGACGGCTGGTGCTGACGGCCCGGGACCCAAGTCTGGAAGCCTTAGCCGCGACAAGGTCCCTACGACGGATAATGCTACTACTGGCGGATTCGCTCCTCCCGCTGGTGCCCCTCCTGCGGGTGCACCCCAAGCTGGATTCGCTCCGCCTGCTCAGGGTGGCAACGAGCAGCTCCCCGGGTTCGAGGGACCGAAGCACCATGAATCGGCCGAGGAGGAGAAGGCTCGTCTTGCTAGGGAGGAGCGTGAGCGTTTGCTCCATGGAAGCACCTCTACTGGTGGTCATCTTTCAGCTGAGGAGGAGAAGGCGCGCTTGGAGCGGGAGGAGCGGGAGCGTGTGTTGCGCGGACAGCAGGGAGAGGGAGAGACCGGAGAAGATGGAAAGACTGTCCCACCTCCTTATGCTGACTTCTGAGCGAACGAGAAGGGAATAATCGATCTGAATGGTTTTGGTTAAGGATATCACCACTAATACCCATGTACCTTATGCGAATAAATGAAGTATATGTTTCTGAATGTCGAGCCGTGCGTTCTTACAAGTCGGCGTTGCACTACTCTGGAACAAAGAAATCATATAAGATACTTAAGGCACATCATATATTCAAAGCAAAACGAAATGCAAGAAATTCAAACGCGTCTCGCACCAAAATCACACTGATACTCAAATAATCCACTTCTTGCCGCCCTTGGCACCCTTCCTCTCGCTCTCCTTGTGGCTTGCGAACTCCACCTCAGTGGCCAGGCCTCCCAGAAGCCTTTGGCTTTCGGCGAATCCGAGCACTTCAGTCTTGAAGTGCCTCCCGATAGCTTCGATCCTTTGCCTTAGCTCTTCGTCGCTTTCGCCTGGGTTGGTGTTTCCTGGGACCATGCCGGGCGCGAGACGCGTCCAGATGGAGACTCGGTAGAATTGAGGACGGGAGGAGACAATGACGCCGCTGATGAGGGAGGTGGGTTGGGGAGTTGTGGTGTCTTGGTTGACGGATTTGGAGAGGGCGGGGTCGAAGGTTTCGCCAATTGCGGCGAGCATCTGCGAAGAACCCATTTTAGTTAGAGTAAGAGTGTGGTAGGATGGAGGGGTGTGTGGGACGTACAGTGTAAAGCCACATTTCGTCGATGCGGGCGCGATTTTTATCTTTTGGGAGTTGGACACTCCATTTTCCGCCGTCTTTGTTGCTCATGTCCTCCCAAGCAGGCATGATGTCATCCTAGAACTCAATTAGTACCCTTTCTAGTATAGTGGCACGCGAGCAAAACGTACTTTGAAGAGGTAATAATTCGCCTTTGAAGGCAGTTTCGATGGCGACACGATATTATTATAAAGCCTACACGCATCCAGTCAGCCTCGTGTAGAACCCGAATCCAAGTGGCTAAACGTACCCCCAAAATTCCTCCACCGAGTCGAATTTTATTAATCGTTTGATATCGTCCATCCAGCTGAGCGCGCCTGGAGTAGGAGGCACGCCGCCCGGGGTAGGGGGCACTGACGCGGACGGCGTCTGAGGAAGAGTCTTGCCCTTTGTGTTGGGTGAGTCGAACCAGAGCGTCCACGGAGAATATAAAGGGTGCTAGTAATAAAGTGCAGGTAATTAGCAAGCCAAATTAATTGGAGGATTGTGCGGGGTGAGTGCTTACTTTGACGTTGAACGTCTGGGGGTCCTGAAAGACAGTGCGCATTTCATCAAACTTTGCGGGGTCGAGCACGACGTCTTGTCCTTCCTCGATCTCACCGTCCTCGACATCTTGCGAGTCGGCAATAGCAGCCTTGAGAGCCGCTTGAGAAGCCGCCTGAGCAGCAGGAGGAAGGGTAGAAGACATGTTGGGCAGACAAGATGAAGTTATCGAGACTATAAAACTCGAAAGACAGAAAGTAGAAGATTTGTTTAGTGAGCTCTAAGTGTGCGGGCCAGCTGCGTTAGAGTGCGAGTCGAGAATCGAGCGATGAGAACTGTTCGAGGCTTGGAGAAATCTGTAGCGAGAAAGTGATGGATGAGATCAGAGAAATTCCTCCGCTGACAAAGCTTGAGGTGAGATCACGTGACAGTCTCCCGCTCTCAACTGTCTACCATGCCAGTCATTCTCCCGGTCCTGGGGCGGCTTTCGCTGTATGTAAATCATGTTTTCAGGCAGCATAAGGAGCTAATTAATGATTTACCAGCCGAGAATATGTTGTTCTTGTCTTAGGTTTCGCCTTTGTCCTTTTTGAAACTCTCATCCGCATTCTCACTCTTGCGCTCCCAACCTCGGTCTTGAGATGGTTTGTCTCACACCCGGCCGAAGCTGATCGAGAGCTAATATGCTCTTCTACAGGTTCTATGACAAGTCCCGCGAGCTCTTCATCTCCCAACACCGCAACCCCACCCGTCCTCCTACCCCTGATTCTCCCCGCTCCCGCTCCGAAGCCGAAGAAAAACGACGCGTCGAAGAAGTCCGGGCCGCCGAAGACTTTGAAGAACTATGTGCTCTCTGGGGATACGCCAGCGAGAGCCACGTCGTGCAAACTAAAGACGGGTACCTTCTTGGTCTGCACCGCCTACCTAATGCCCGAGGCGAACGTACGATTTATCCTGGCGCTCGGGCTCGTAAACCTGTTGTCTACTTGCATCACGGTGAGTTCACATATTTCCTCTCAACGTTGCTCGAGTGCTGATTTTTCTGAATGGTTACGCCATTTCACAGGATTATTGATGAACTCAGGTGGAGCCATTCCGTTTTCACGTGATAGTTGGGAGAACTCATATTTCTGGTTTTGTAGAGGTCTGGGTATGTCTTACAGACGCTGAACGGTGCTTGCCTTTTATTCTGGCCGACGCTGGATACGATGTCTGGTTCGGTGAGCAACTTTTCAGTTTCCCACTCTCTGTCAGAGCGATGCTGAACTTGGTTGAACGTAGGCAACAACCGAGGTAACAAGTATAGCAAAAAGTCAATATACTCGACGCCCAATCAGACAAAGTTCTGGAACTACTCGATCGACGATTTTTGCTTGTACGATATCCCGGACTCGATCGAGTACATCCTTGGTTTGACGAAGAACAAGTCGTTGAGTTATATTGGGTTCAGGTGAGTTTCGCTTGGCGGAAATTGCTGTGAGTTGCTAAATCGAGTGAATTCAGCCAAGGAACTGCACAGGCGTTTGCTGCACTTAGCATACATCCGGCACTTAATGAGAAAGTTGACATTTTCATCGCACTGGCGCCGGCTATGGCTCCCGCAGGTACGCTCGGGCAAATCCCTAAACGAGAAAAGAACTGTACGCTAATTCTGGAAACTTAGGTCTCCAACAGCCTATTGTCGATGCCTTGATGAAAGCATCTCCGACGCTGATGTATCTTTTCTTCGGTCGGAAATCTATTCTGCCTTCGACAGTGTTTTGGCAAAGCATACTATGTACGCCACTCCAGTTCCTATTCCAGACTGGGAATATACTGACCGACTCGCCCCAGACCCTCCTATTTTCGTCAAAGTGATCGACACTGCTCTGACACTGCTTTTCAACTGGCGCGGAGGAAATATCACCCCCTCCCAAAAGATCGCTGCATACGCCCATCTGTACTCGTACACCTCAACCAAATCCGTTGTGCACTGGTTCCAGATTATGCGTAACGCCGGGTTCCAAATGTAAGCATAAGATAGGGAGCCGGGCCGGACTAGACTGATTGTTGTGTGTATAGGTATGACGATGAGGTTCAAGCACCTGTTAGCTTCTTGGGAAAGAAGTTCTACCATCCTGCTAAGGTACGCGTTTCTACCCGTTCGTTCAATGGTGCCATACTTACCCCAGCACCAACGGTAGTTCCCAACCCGGAACATTGTAACGCCTATCTTCTTGCTATATGGCGAAAAAGATAGCTTGGTCGATATCGACGTGATGCTCGCCGAGCTGCCGAGGCACACCACCCACCGGGGCGTAAGTCGACACGTCTACCTCTTCTTATTCTAGGCAGGATAGCTAAGCCCTTGACATCTAGGTTCCAAACCACGAGCATGTAGATATGCTTTGGGGGCATGACGTGCACGAGGTTGTTATTCCTCATGTGAGTCTCCTAGTTTGCCCGTGTCCTGTCAACTTGGCTAATGGTGGCGTTTAAAGGTTCTTCGTGCACTAAAAGAGGCACATGGAGTGAACGGCGCGGCTGAAGGGAGTGTGTCGAGTGGAGACGGTGCTGAACCTGACCGGATTTGAGCTTTGGACGGACGGATGGACTTTGTTTATGGAGGATACGAGGATTTGTATATCATTTTTATAATTTCGTTGTTTATGGGATTTCATCATCATTTTCGTAGCCTCCTGTAACATTGCTTGGATTACATTTAGTTCGTGCCAAGTGAGGGATGCAGTTCTTGAAATCTCAACGAGGCAACGACGTGCCAAGCGCTTCGTCTCCAGACTTGTCCCGCGCATACACCATGCAACCTGCTCCTGAGTTCTCCCAACTGGAATTGTGGTGATTCGTGGGCTAAGATTGCCGAGAGTCTCTCACCATAAGAATTTGGCGGACGAGCTTTCCCAGGAGGCTGCTGAAATGTTTCAGTGGCCTTCGTGGAAGACCATTAGCGTTGTGAGGCCTGGAATTTCGGTCGAGATTGTCGGACTGGCCGTGCCGTTCATCGGGGTTGGTAGGAAATATGACGCCGGTCGTCGACGGAGAGTCGAATGCTAGGTTGCTTTTAGGGGTCGGCCGTGGTGATACGGGACCGTGCAGTGCGGCGTTTGGACCTTTGCATTACGCTTTGATTCCAGCCCTCGCTTTATGCGTCGACGAAGTGCTAAGCGACCCCAGAGTGTTATTTTGGTGCCTTTCTTCTTCCCCAAGTCTTTACACGACATCCGTATTTGATACCTAGAGGTCTGCTGTTGAGTTTTGTGCGTTCCGGTTTGCACCGCGCCCCCGGCAATAACAAGTCCTGGCTATCATTCACGGTTTTGTTTGAGTTTGATCGTGAATCTCATGCCTTGAGATCGTGGTTAACCGCTTGAGCGTTGTTGCTGCGCCAAGCGGGACGACGTTCCCCTTGTCGCTTTCACACATTTCAATCTCTTTATAGTCGCAATGCA
>JANWGL010006710.1:0-11342 GCA_025200755.1 Ceratobasidium sp. C01 | reverse complement strand
CGGACTGACAGCCAGCTGCACTACTATCAGACAGCACAGTCATTATTCAACATGTCCGCCGGCTTTCGAATCAGCTCTGGCCTATGGGACAAGATCCATCATTTCGCTGCGTTCCCCCAGACCGGGGTGTCGTTGCAGCAGATGGCGCTGTTTGGACGAAACCCGTCGCAGGGGACGTTGCTCAAGGCCAGTCAGTTCTTGTCTGGTAAGTAGAGGGTTGGCGCATCGAGATCGTAGCTCACACCCGGTCGATTAGAGGAGTTACCGGTTCGGTTGGCGCACCGTATCCGTGAGCTCGACGAGCTCCCCCACAACCTGCGCGACATGCCCTCCATCAAAAAGGTCAAGTACTGGTATGCCCAGTCGTTCCAGGTAAGTCTATTATTACTGTACCCTATACCGATATAGCGAGCTCAACCTCTTAATTTAGGAACTCATCGAATTCCCTACCCCGCGCCTCGACAAGCGGACCCGCGATATCCTGAACCAACCGCCCCCTGAGAACACCCACCTCCCAGAGGCGACCGCTAACCCTATCATGCCCAAGCTCCTTCGGTCTATGGCCCCTTCGCGCTACGCGAGCTCCCAAGCAACCGTCAACGCAAACAACGGCGCAAGCAAAATGCGTATCCCTATGCAACGGCTATACTGCTCTGCCCAGAGTTCAGAGGTTTGGCCACCCGAGGTGTACGAATATAACAAGAACTTTACACGTGCCCTCGAAATGATCAAACGGAGACATGATCCGACGGTGCGTGTATCCCTTAGACCGATGGGCCGAATTGAGACTGATGGGTCGGTGTCTCGAATAGGTTACGACAGTTGCGCAGGGTGTGCTCGAGTGGAAGAGGTCCCTCAATATTGGGGAGCTCGACACGGAGGTACAGAGCTGGTTGGACAGGTTCTACATGTCGCGTATTGGCATTCGGTTCCTCATCGGACAACGTGAGCCCCTTTGCCTTATCTCTAATGAACCTTAGTACTGAGCGTCACGCGACAGACGTTGCCCTGAACACTCAAGAAGCTCATAACGACTACGTTGGAATCATCTGCACCAAATCCGTAAGTTCCGCCCCACTTCCCCCAGCCACCGACGTCACCACTAACATTCTTTCCCCCTATCCCCTAGAACGTTCATGACATTGCCCACGAAGCAATCGAAAACGCACGTTTCGTGTGCGAGGAGCACTATGCCCTCTTCAAGGGACCCCCGGTCCAACTCATCTGTCCCCCAGACCTCCACTTCCCATACGTCCCAGGCCATTTGTCCCACATCCTCTTCGAGCTTCTCAAAAACTCGCTGCGAGCCGTCGTCGAGCGATACGGCCCCGAATCCGAAAAGTCCCTCCCGCCAATCAAGGTCATCGTCGTCGAGGGTAAGGAAGACATTACGATCAAGATTTCAGACGAGGGAGGAGGGATCCCGAGGAGCAGCGTACCCCTTGTGTGGAATTATCTGTTCACGACTATGGAGGGGCAGAATTTGGACCAGGACTTCCAGGCGAGTGATTTTAGGGCGCCGATGGCTGGGTTTGGGTATGGTCTGCCTTTGTCGAGATTGGTGAGTTGGTGTTCTGTGTTGTTGATTTATGGGCGGTGACTGACTTGTTGTCTAGTATGCGAGATATTTCGGAGGTGACTTGCGATTGATCTCAATGGAGGGATACGGCACAGACGTCTACATCCACCTAAACCGACTCTCCAGCTCTCGCGAAGCCCTCCTATAACTGCGCACTTAACACTCAAACCTTCCTTCCAGTTCCTCTCTCTGTGTCTAACATTCACGCCATTGTATCTTTACGCTTTTATTGCATCACCACACCACGACCACGGCCTTGTCATTCAACATCTCCCTCTCCCTCATTCGAACAAAGGCTGGTTTCTTTCTTATTCTTGGATATCACTTGTGTTTTATCTGAACGTGTACAATGATATTGAAATGATTTTCACGATGACGACGATGCCTTGTGTGCCTGGTATAGCTAGTGTATTTTGGCATGCCGGGTGGCGGTAAGAATGACATTGTAATGACAGCGTCGCGAGAACAAAAACAAAATAAGAGAGTACAAAAAAGTCTGCATATAAGCACAGCAGAGAAACCAAAAAGAAAAGATAATGTTCGAACTAGATCTTAAAATCCTTGATCATTCCAGACCCAGCCATCCCACCCGTCGGGAGCACAAAGTTGAGCTTCGTCACGGGGTTAAGCGACAATCGACGAACAGGCGGGCAATGATGTCCAATGCACCCTTCACCGCGACGATGTCCCTTTGCCGACCGGGCGATCGAGATGTTCACCTGTGTCAACTGGTGTGTAGGGTCCGCAACGCTCACTGTACCCTGGACCGTTGCCGTACCATTAAGCTTCAGCAAAACAACCACAGGCTGGTCACTCGTGATCGTCAGTCCCATAGGGGGAACGTAGATCGTTCCTCCGCCAGCGTTCCAGAATGCCGCACCGAGGTATTGTTTCGTAGAGTCGACTGCGACGCTCGCTACGTTTGTGTTGGCAATCGTAATCGGTGCGGAACGACCTGCTTTGTCTGCAAACGACGTGGCGCTGTCGGTAGCGGGGAAGATAGAGTATACGAGGTCCGATGCAGCCTGGCCGGTTTTGGAGTGCGGGACCCAAGCAGCGAACATATCCTTCGTCGAGACGGGTTGAGTGCTCGTGCCGATAGCCTTCCAGTCCCCACTCTTAGTCGACGCATCGATCGAGATAGGCGTATGCTGGTCAGGAGAAAAGCTATACCCAGTTCCGGCATGCCAAAGCTTCGTAACCTCGGTATAGTTCCCACTCCCAGTCGAACCTCCGTTAAGCACAATATCACCCGAACGCAACCGCTGATCCAGGACCGAGAACACAGGGGCGGCCGAAGCGGACGTGACGCCGTTCACGAGTACGTGTTGCACGTTATCTGGGAAGAATATCCATGCTTTGCGGAACGACAATTGCTTGGTGAGCGGGTTCGTGTATCGCATCGCAGCTACACCGACAATGCCTGCGCTGACACCGCCCGCATAGGAGTCGACGCCGTATTGCTGGGTGGTACCGCACGCGAGAGGAGTGGCGCCGTAGTCGACGGTCGTGCCCGGGACGAGGTTAAAGTCAAAGGTCGCATACATGTCTTCGTATTCCGCGCCAGTGGTGTAGGTGTAGACCGCGCCGTCACCGAGATGGAAGCCGAACGGATTCTGGGAGTTGACACATTCAGAGGTAGCAGTGCGGGTTGAAAGCATCTTGAGGGTAGTAACAGTCTGATCTGTACGGTGGACCTACGTATCGTGTTAGCTCGAGATAGATATCTTTGGTGCGGATAACAACTCACCATGTAGTCAGAGTTCCAGAACATACGATTGCCGTTGAGCTTTCCGGAGTTCGCAGTAGAAGGGTTAGGATCGGCGAGGACGGTACCAAACTGCTTAAGGGCGGCCTGGTTCCAAGAGTTCCCGAGCGACAAGACCTGGCTAAGCACCATCTTGAGGTCCGCAGAAGCCCTGGAAAACAGTTAGACCCAATTATGATCAAGCAGGTGAGGCTATATGCGTACTGAAGGTTCGCGACGGGGAAAGTGATCATGCGACCGATAACGCTCTACGGAAGTCATGAGTTCATTCGTTCAGCAATGTCTGAAACAAGAGCGCTTACAAAGTCCCAGTGGACAACCTTGGAGACGGTGTTGGCGAACGTCATCCATTGGGCGCCTCCGATGTGCGAGCCAAAGACATCCTGAGTGGCCTGGTTAGCCTGGAACTGGGTGCCTACCGCTTGAAGTTCGAGCTCAATCAACGAGTTAGAGCTGTAAAGGGGTTAGTTGGCTGCAATAATGACGATGGAATGTAGGCGTACAAGTCCTTTCCGTAGTTTCCTAAACACAAGTTCAGCTCAAGTTGAGAAGGGCTGATGCAATAAACTCACCGTCGTAGATGATACCAGTGTGTTGCTGGAAAGAACCATCGGGCTTGATACCGTCGACCTTGTCCTGTGACATGACCACGACCTCGTTGTGTACACGCTGGTAAGCATCAGCGATGCGGGACACGTTCCCAGCCTTGTCGTTCTCCAAAAGCCCCGCCAAGATGCCCACGACGGACATATCGATGATGTTGGCGCCACTGACATAACCAGGCTGTGGGTTGCGATAAAAGGGGGTATACGAACGCGCGGTCATCAACGTGCAGTTGCCATATTGGGTAGGAGTGAGCTCGTCTCGAAGCAGAACGCAGGTCTTTCCAACGAAGGTCGGAACCAGGATGATGTTACTAAGATAAAAACACCATCAGAACGACCGACCGAGCCGAAGAGCATCCGGTTGACACAACATACCTGTACCAGTTGGTATTCCAGAGACCAGGTGTCCCGCATGGGCACTTGTCGCCTGAAACTCCTCCGCCGTCCATGCACGCGCCGTTTCCGATGGTGCTAAAGTCGTTCGCGAACCAGTAGTCCATCGCCTTGCCTATAGCGGTCCGAAGCTCGGGGTTTTTGACATATTGGTCCGCGCCGTCTACTCCGCCGTGGTACGCGGCAGCCATGACAATGATTCGCGACCAGTGTTGCGATGCAGGCCAGCTGGCACGTTGGGCGGTACACCCAGTTGTGTAGTCGACAGCTGCCCAGGTTCCATCGGCTTGCAGGGTGCTGAGACTGGGAGTATGTGAGCATGGATCGTCTAACACGTATGCTAGTTCAGTACGTACTAGGATTTGACTTTGGACGGAGTGCTGTTGGCACCCGAAACCGCAACTGGCAGCTGGCGTTCGTAGATAGTCTGAATGTCGTCTGCACGCACAAAGTCGGCGCCAAAGACAATCGCAGTGGTCAAAAGAGAGACAGCAAGTTTACCGAGCCCCATGATAGCAAAGAATGGTAGCCGAAAACAAAGAATGTGAGTGCGACAAAGTCGCGTGGTGGGTATGGTTGTACGAGAAAAGAGACTTTTGAGACATGGATCCGCTGTCTCAGATTGTTATATCATTCGGAGCTCTGGCGCTTAGTTCAGGGTCCGGTAAGATCGAGCGGAGTGCTCTTGGCGGGGATAGTCTCTCCTGGCCCTGAAAAATGGTAATGGATACTGACCTCGGGCATGTCGCCGTCTTGGCAAAGGCAATTTCTCCGCCACATAAGCGCTCTTCATTGGCTGGTACGAGATCATTTCAACCACCGACCCCCCTGGCACGGTTCTCCCGGCTCGACGGCGCCCGTGTAATTTTGCTCTGACTCGCCTCACGGGCTTTTAGGCCGTGGCGACTTTTGCCGACTGGAATGCGTTGTGTCAATAAGCGCTCTTCATTAGTGAGTTGGTGTTCCATGTTGCGTTGGTTTGTGGACAGTGATTGACTTGTTGTGTGGGGAGCAGCATGCACGATATTTCCGCGGAGACTGACACCCATCTAAACTGACTCTCCAGCTCGGGCGAAGCACTCCTATAACTTCGCACGCACTCAACCTCCCTTCTAGTTCCTCCCTCTATGTCCAACATTCACGGCATTGTATCTTTACGCTTTTATTGCATCACCACACCACGACCATGCCCTTGTCATTCAACATCTCCCTCATTCGAACAAAGGCTGGTTTTCTTTCTTATTCTGGGATATCACTTGTGTTTTATCGAAAGGTGTATTTACAATGATCTTAAAATGATTTTCACAATGAAACTGTTTTGTTGTGTGCCTGGTATAGCTAGTGTATTTTGGCATGCCGGGTGGCGGTAAGAATGACAATGTAGTGACAGCGTCGACGAGAACAAAAATAAAAGAGTACAAAAAGTTCGCATATAAGCACAGAAACCAAAAGGAAAAGAAGAAGAAAAAGACAGAAAGCGTTCGAACTAGATCTTGAACTCCTTCATCATCCCAGACCCAGCCATCCCACCCGTCGGGAGCTTGAAGTTCAGCTTCGCCTCGGGGTTAATCGACAAGCGACGGACAGGCGGGCAATGGTGTCCAATACATCCCTCACCACGACGATGTCCCTTTGCCGACCGAGCGATCTTGACGTTCGCCTCTGTTATCTGGTGCGTAGGGTCCGCAACGCTCACTTGGCCCTGGAACGTCCCGGCGGCACCAGTAAGCTTCAACAAAACAACCACAGGCTGGTCAACGGTGATCGTTATTCCCATAGGGGGAACGTAGATCGATCCTCCACCGGCGTTCCAGAACGCAGCGCCGAGCACACGCTTCGTAGAGTCGACTGCGGCGCTCGCGACGTTTGTATTGGCGATCGTGATAGGCGTGGACCTGTCCGCTTTGTCCGCAAAGGAGTCTGCGCTGCCGCTAGCGGTGAAGATGGAGTATACAACGTCCGATGCGGTTTGGCCGTCTTGAGTGTGTTCAACCCAGGCTGCGAACATGTCCTTTGTCGAGACGGGTTGAGTGCTCGTACCGATGGCTTTCCAGTCCCCACTCTTAGTCGACGCGTCGATGGAGACGGACGTATGCTGATCAGGAGAGAATACATATCCGGTTCCGGCGTGCCAGAGACTAACAACGTCGCAGTAGTTCCCGCTCCCAACGTTCCCGCCATCGAGCACAATATCACCGGCATGCAACCGCTGGTCCAGGACCGAAAACACAGGCGCGGCCGAGGCAGACTTGACACCGCTCACGAGGACGTGCTGAACATTATCCGGGAAGAATATCCATGCTTTGCGGAACGACAACTGCTTCGTGAGCGGGTTCGTGTATCGCATCGCCGCTATGCCGGAGTCGCCTGCACTCACACCGCCCGCGTAGGTGTCGACGCCGTACTGTTGAGTCGTGTTGCACGCGAGGGGAGTAGCGCCGTAGTCGACGGTCGTACCCGGGACAAGGTTGAAATCAAAGGTCGCATACATGTCTTCGTACTCGGCGCCGGTGGAGTAGGTGTACAGTGCGCCGTCGCCGAGGTGGAAGCCAAAGGGGTTCTGGGAGTTGACGCATTCAGAGGTCGCGGTACGGGTCGAAAGCATCTTGAGAGTAGTAACCGTTTGATCAGTGCGGTGGACCTGCGTGTCGAGTTAGTTTGGGATGTATTCGCCTTTGATAGACACAAGGACTTACCATGTAGTCAGAGTTCCAGAACATGCGGTTGCCGTTGAGCTTTCCAGCGTTGGCAGTAGCGGGGTTAGGATCGGCGAGAGCGTCACCAAACTGGATAAGATCCTTCTGGCCCCAAGAGTTTCCGAGGGATGAGACCTGGCTAAGCTCCATCTTGAGGTTCGCAGAAGCTCTATAAGACAGTCAGACACGACCAAATTCAAATCAAATGAGACTATATGCGTACTGATTGTTCGCGACGGGGAAAGTGATCATGCGACCGATAACGCTCTACGCAAGTCGTGAGTCTACTCGTTCAGCAATGTCCGAAACAAGAGCGCTTACAAAGTCCCAGTGGACGACCTTGGAGACGGTGTTGGCGAACGTCATCCATTGGGCACCTCCGATGTGCGAGCCAAAGACATCCTGAGTGGCCTTGCTAGCCTGGAACTGGGTGCCTACCGCTTGAAGCTCGAGCTCTAGCAGAGAGTTAGAGCTGTAAAGGCGTTAGTTGGCTACAATGGTGACGATGGAATCTAGACATACAAGTCCTTTCCGTAGTTTCCTAAACACAAATTCAGCCCATGTTCACGGCGACTATTGCAATAAACTCACCGTCGTAGATGATACCAGTGTGTTGCTGGAAGGAACCATCGGGCTTGATACCGTCGACCTTGTCCTGCGACATGACCACGACCTCGTTGTGCACACGTTGATAGGCATCCGCAATCCTGGACGCGTTGCCGGCCTTGTCGTTCTCCAAGAGCCCCGCCAATATACCGACGACGGACATATCGATGATGTTGGCGCCACTGACATAACCCGGCTGGGGGTTGCGATAAAACGGAGTGTATGCACGTGCGGTCATCAAGGTGCAGTTGCCATATTGACTGGGCGTGAGCTCATCTCGAAGCAGGAGGCACGACTTTCCAACGAAGGTCGGAACCAGGATTATGTTACTGAGATAAAAACCCCATCAGAATGACTGACCGAGCCGAAGAACATCCAGTCAACATGACATACCTGTACCAGTTGGTGTTCCACAGCCCAGGCGTCCCGCAGGGACACAGGTCGCCTTTGACTCCTCCCCCGTCCATACAGGCGCCATTGCCGATGGTGCTAAAGTCATTCGCGAACCAGTAGTCCATCGCTTTGCCTATAGCGGTCCGAAGCTCGGGGTTTTTGACATATTGGTCCGCGCCGTCTACTCCGCCGTGGTATGCGGCAGCCATGACGGTGATTCGCGTCCAGTGTTGCGATGCAGGCCAGCTGGCACGTTGGGCATCACACCCGGTCGTGTAGTCGACAGCTGCCCAGGTTCCATTGGCTTGTAGAGTGCTGAGACTGGGAGTATGTGAGCAGGGATATCCTAACGTGCATTACAGGAAGTGCGTACTAGGACTTGACTTTGGACGCAGTGCTGCTGGCACCTGCAACTGCAAACGGCAGCTGGCGTTCGTAGATAGTCTGAATGTCGTCCGCACGCACAAAGTCGGCGCCAAAGACGATCGCAGTGGTCAAAAGAGAGACAACAAGTTTACCGAGCCCCATGATAGCGAGGCTTCACAAAAGAATGATAGCCGAAATCAAAGAATGTGAATGCGACAGAGTCGCGTCGTGGGTATGATTGTACGAGAAGGAGACTTTTGAGACATACATCCGCTGTCTGAGATTGTTATATCATTCGGAGCTCTAGCGCTTAATTTAAGGGTCCAGTGAGAGCGGTATGCTCTAAGCTTGGCGGGCGACAATTGCTGGCCCTGAAAAATGGTAGTGGATACATTTGACCCTCGGGCACGTCGTCGTCTTGGCAAAGCCAATTTCTCGGCCTGTCACTCTACATAAGCGCCCTTCATTGGCCAGCCCAAGATCATTTCAACGACCGACGCTCCCGGTATGGACGTTCCGGCTCAAAAGTGACCTCGTAACTTTGCTTGAGAGGGGCAAACTGACTCGCCTCTCGGTCCTTTCAGGCCGCGGCGACTTTTGCCAGCTGGAGTATCGTAAGTTGTATGCTCTTTGTGCCCCCTCAAGCGCATGTTTTTTCTTCGCCACATAAGGAAACCCCGAGAAACACTATCGTTCCCCGCACAAACCATTCATACTTCAAGATGAAAAAAACCGGTAGTGAGGGCCTAGAAGTAATGATCTCTAGGAATAGCGGTACTAGTCGAACTTAGATGACCGAGATCACTTTAATCTACCTGCATTAGCGCGCAAGGTATGTATAGGGAAGTACCACGACGTCAGAGGATTGTATAGCGGCGAGTTAAATTACATATGGGGCGTTGTAGCAAGCACCCACTCATAGAAGCTTCTTTGGATCCTAGCGCATATACCTAGCGTTTCTCTCACCTCACAAGCAAAACTTGAAAAATACCAACGTGGGTTTCAGACGTCTCAAATTGTTCTGCTGACCACACTGACCAGCTCTTCCTCAAAAAGAATAAAACCATGTGAACAAAGCAACACGTCTAAGCGTCCAATTACTGTGGTGTACCAACTGAAAAACAAATCAAAATATAAACAACACATTGAGGTTATACAACCCCCAGATCCTCCTCCTCCCATTTTTCTTTCAACCGCCCTTGCAAACCTTCGGACGCAAAGCTACTAGGACCATCTAGAGCAAGAGCGTCGGCATCCAACACTCGATCGCTACTATCGTCTCCATCATCGTCATCATCAGCCTCTTCGACTACATATCCTTCTTCTCGAACGACTTGCATAGCCGTGTCCACGGTCTACACGCCGAATTAAATATAAGTAACCGGGAGGAACACGGCCTTAGCATCAAAGTAGAAATGGTGCACATACAGCGAAGTTTTGTCCCGTGCTAATATGTTTCAGTATCAAGCCCTCATGAGAATCATGCACGGTTCTCCTAAATGAGCGCTCTAGGAACGATGATATCACGTCGAGGGACCACGAGTCGGGGATAGCTTCCAAGACCTAAAAGAAAAATTCATCGTCAAGTTATGGCCCACGTTCGTCTGGTATCAGCGCGTACCTGTGCAGCATCAAAATTCTGCGCTTGCGAATTAAGCAGTCGCGCCGTTTGAGCCGCCGTACTCTCTCTACCAAACCCATAAGTTTCTCCGTGAAACCCGAAACCACAAATACTGTACGTACCCGCCCTGCGTATACACCTCCATCAAAACCCTCAACAACTCCCGTTTCTTCTCCTCAGTCACCGACGCCCCACCCCTCCCACCAGCGCTAACAACAAGTCGAGCGAACGCCTGCATCCCTCGCCGATCGCCGACAGCGGTCGCGACTTTCGAAGGAACGACAGCTCCCCCGAGCGCGCAATATGCCTCCGCGGATACGCTGTCGTGTACTTCATGTACGAGCGTAGTGAGCGCTTTACGATGGTGCCCGAGCTGTGGAGGATCACTATTGAGTTAGAGGGGCTGAAACGTGATTATGCGTGATAGATTGGGAGCTGATGCGCACCTTTCCGTCTACTACTGCTCTCTCATATCCGAGCACTTCCCCAACGCCCGAGGCCTGGAGTTTCTCTCTTACTGTTCGGAGATTGTATAGAGTAGATCCTTGTAGAAAAAGCACGAGTCTAACGCGGGCGTCTACGGCACCGGGCATGTCGTCATTGCTTGCTAAATATAATAAAAATGGAGTTGGAGGTGCTGATTCATATTCTTTGGCTGGCAAAGCCCGCGTGTATTAGATGGTGCAGACTTCATTGAACTTGAATAGAGATACCTATCTGGGTGAAGTGATCTCGCACTCCAGGTTCTTGCAGTACCGCAATACCATCCTCAACGTATCGTGACACTAGTTGATTGTGTAACGCCGCATCCTAATCTATCATATTAATAAATGGGTAAAATTAAGGATAAATGTACATACCGTACTCCGTTTGTTCAGCACTACATGTTCCAAGAACTGTCCAGCGGCCGTAGGATTCGCATTCTGCATATCATTTAGTACGGCTGCGTCGTCCAGTTTTAGCGCCGCTCTAGATATGAATATCTGCAGACCGCGCATACGGAGTACGTTAGTCAACATGAGGGTGTGCACCGGGTGGCACGCACATTGAGGCCGGCAGCAGGATCATGTCGCACAACCCATATACCATACTTGCTCACGATCGATTGATCTTGGGTTTCGTTTAGGATCCTAATGACACGCTTGAATGGGTCTCGTATGCCTTCGCCGGCGTCAACGTATTCTCCGTCATGCAACCTAAAGATCAATAAGTTCAGTGCGAGAACCCATGGTTTATTGCGTTGGACATACTTCGCCAACACTTCTATCAACCGGGCTTCATCACTTAGTTTCGAACAGAGTGTCGCCAGAGCTTG
>JANWGL010006704.1:0-11723 GCA_025200755.1 Ceratobasidium sp. C01 | reverse complement strand
CGAGAGTGACGAGGTGACCTAGAGGTCCTGAGATACTGCAGTGATAGTCCTAAGGGACTCTGAGACTAAGAAAGGGTAAACGACGAGGTAGAGCAAGCTGGAGTATCCAGGCTTGCTCATGCTCCAATATATAAACAATGGGCGTACAGCCCAAGACAAACACGAACGTACATCGAGTCATTGACCGCAGTAAGTGCGAGTCATACAGGACGAGGCTGCGCGAGTCATGTCAAACAGGCGCGCAGCACGAGTCAGACGGAAGAGTCCAAACAAACAGAGAAGTGACTCAGGTTGTGAGCCACGAGAAAAGGGAACAACCAAGAAAGAAACAGAAACAGAGAAACGTAACAAGGTGGGTCACAACAAGTCAACAGATACAACATCAACACATCAGTACTCATATTGTACAGGTTCCATTTCTTCCTCATCCTCAGCATGATCTTCATCATCATCACTCTCACCTTCCTCTTCCTCTTCATCCTCTTCCTCTCCTTCAGTACTGTCACTATCACTACCTCCAACATCTACTGGTTCTTCCTCAGATCTGGCATCTCCCTCTGGGTCTTCTAGGTCACTTTCCTCATCATCATCCACATCTTCCTCAGTTTGTTCTCCTTCCACCTCAGAGTCATCATCCAAAATCACTGATGACACTTCAAAATGGCCCACTCCATTACCATGATACCGCATCATCATGTCCCGGTCAACAAACCTGTCAACACTATTGAGTATGGTTTCCCAAGCAAAGTCTTGTACTCACCTCATAACATACCAATATTTCCAGTCACCCTCATCATAAATGTCATGTGCTAGCCTGGAGTGTCCAAGCAGGTATTCAAATGTAGTCCCAGAGTCAAAAGCAGGGATCAAGTGTGCACCCCGAATAACTTGGCTTGGATCAATGAAGTCAAATGGAGGCAAGCTGTCACCAGTTCCATCATCAACATAGTATGAAACACGATCTAGACGATGTGCTTTCCAACCACTTGAAAGAGTCAAGTCCCTTGCCAGCCATCGCACCCACAAAAACTCAAACTTCTGATAGGGTGCTCTTGTGTTCCTGCGCACATGTGTATGGTATATCCCCAGGACACGAGCATACCAGAAAGGGTGAGCTCCATTGTCAGAGGCTTTCACAACAATAAACTGCCTCTCTGTACTGGGGTGAACACAGTCAGAGCACCTGCGCATATCATAGGAAGTATAGTTGACCCCAAGGATGGCATGTCGATAAATGCGATCATGCTGAATCTGAAAGTGCTGTTGAGCTTCATGCTCCTCAGGTGATCCATCAGCAAATCCATGTGGATACATCCGAGTGAGAAGGTGACCCCTTAACCTGGGGAGGAAGTACTAAGATCAAGGGATGAGTTATTACATCACTGGGTCATAATAGCCACTCACATTGACTGCTAGATCATTTTGATGTGAAGCTATCCAAGTGGGTAGGTGAATAAAATCTCTTTGGTTGACTGCTAGGTTATATCTTAAAGAACTATCGCATTGCAGAAGGCTTTTCAACCCAGCTAGTTCATCTTGTAACTCTTGCTGCTTATCTCTAGCCCTTAGTGCATCCAGGTCTTCTTGAATCAAATGGATTGCTCCTTGTATCCTCTCCATGCGTGTTATCTGGGATGTAGGGCTTTTTTTGTTGGTGCGCTGAAACAGAGATTTCAATCTTCGGTGCTGCAACTCTCCCTAAAGATTTTCATTTCATTGGGAAACATGATATGAAAATAAACTGACACTCACAATCTGTGTAGAGTACGAATCTGTAGTCCCAAAAAGTTCAATTGCAGCCACATAATCTGGGATGGAGTGAAGCTTGTAGGTCTCCAATGAAAACCCCTTTTTGGGTTTCCTAGGTTTTGAGTTGTTGTTAGCCAAACGCCGCAGACGAGCTGCACACTCTTTTCTAGTTTCCAGGTTTTTCCACTTTGAGGTGTAGCGTTCAAAGGCTCTAATAGCAGCACATAGATCCTTGGTAGCTTGCCGCAGAGTAACTAGAGTCCCCTCAGAGTGAAGTCTTAGTTTTGCCAGGGAATGCCAAAAAGCCATAAGGAATAATAACTCCATGGTCTGTTTCTCAATCTCCGGAGGAAGTAATCCTTCAAAAACAGGTATACAACACTTCATGGTGTTAGAGTAGTTAAATGTGGTGCAAGATAGCAGTGATTCTGACCCACCTGTAAAATGTCTTCATAATCACGAGCAGCCAGTCGCTTCAGTTCTGATACATTGTTGCTGAATCTGTGAATAATAGCTGGCCCATATGGTGGGACCAAGCGGAACCTACACAGACAAATCTGTACTTTGAACTCTATCAATATGAAAAAAGAGACAAGAGACATACCGAGAGTTGAATTTACTCTCTGTTATACTCCCAGATGCTTGTAGTATCCGGATTAGATGGACTAAGATGTTTTTCCAAACACCCAGTTCAATCTCATGCATGAAGTCAACCACCATCATATTGTGGTAGTCAAATCCCAAGTGACTGAGTTTCAATGAGAATATGTTCTATATATTTGATTCTATTAGTGCAGGCCATTGGTATGCATTATGTTACTTTACCTGAGTTGGCACCATAGAATCAGACATAAGGAGAGCCTCCACAGCTGTGCTATCTACTTTTTTCCCTTTAGAATACACCAGGTTCCAGGCTTTTTTAACTCTCAGCTGCCGCTGGGCATCATCTAAGCGGCGATTCCGATTCCGAAATTTGATGTCATTGACTTTCCCAACATGCTTGAATTTTGATTTGCGAGTTAAACACCGTGGGCATGGAGATTTGCCCATGTTACGAATGGTGGCTATGAGCACTCTAAACAGAGTTCTCAATCAGTGGCTGGATACTCAAGAAATAGACTTACTTCTCAGGGTAATCAGCAGAATATGTTGCAATCCGTGGGTACACCCGCCGTGTGATCCCATCAGCGCACTTGATAACCTTTCCATGCACCCATGCATCAAGAAACTCATCATCCAAGAGCTGCGCCCAGACCTGATGCATAAGCTCCCGTCGTAGGTGTGCCAATATTGCTGCACTTTTGCCTGACTTTCCATTCAAGGCTAGACCATCAAGAAATTCAGCTACTGAGTCAGGTAGCTAGTTTGGTTATCAGTAATAAATTCTTTAGCAATGCAGTATGAGATAGTACTTAATGGTGGAATATGTGCAATATCATAACACGTATTACTATTTGGCTTACAACGCTCGTATTTTGAGTGGTTTCCAAAAAATGCATAGACAGGATGAATGTTTGTAGTGCTAAACTGAGCTACTTGAGCACCGTCTGATGTGAACATAAACATTGCAAGTGCTCGAGGAAGAGTGCACCCAGGTTCTGCTGGTAGTTCATTCACTTCCTTTTGGGCATCCATCATGAATTTTGAGTTGTACATCTCCCCAGTCAGTTTGTTGGCTGTTTCAGAGTCAGATTTAGACTGGTAGAGCTCAAAAGATTCATAGTGGAAGTGTGCTGGATTGTTGTGTGAAAACGCCTCAGTTGCAACATCCATTAGTCTACGATACTGAAAATCTTCCACCTCAAACTTTTCAATATGACTTGATGTGGAGCTGGAGTATGATGGGACATCTATAAATAGGGATTTTTTGTGCCACCCAGCTGATAACCCAGTAGACCCCTTAGTTTCAAGCTCATCATCAAGTCTAGACCAGTTCAATCCAAGGATATCTTTGACATCAAATTGAGGGTGGCCCATAACTTCCTTCACTAGACAATCACGACCCTCTAATGTTTTCTGTGAACCCTCCATCCAATGCCAATGTTGCATAAGATACGCAGACATATTTGGACATGGAGCAATCACAGATTTAATATCAGCATCAGTCAGTTTGTTTCCAAGATTTGGAGCCTCATATGCTTCGTTAGAGTAGTCTGCCAGGGTGCAGTCTAGATCAGGGATGGTGGTTGGCTGAGAAGTGTAACGGCGAAAAACACCAAAGGCATCAGGCAATGTTTCAAATCCACCAGAAACCTGCACAGTAGGAGAGGGAGCATCCAAGGTAGGTGGTAAGTCAGCCACTGGTGGGGCTGGCAGAACATCAGGGGGTGGGTGTATGTTGCTAGCTTGCATAAGCGTTGGCCGCCTGAGTCTCCGTGTAGTATTTTCACTATAAGGTATTTCATATTCAGCTGAACCTATAACTAGTAAATGGTACCTACAGCTCATGCCTATCTTCAATCTCAACTTGAGCATCATCCAGCTAAGCACCCAATGATATATTAGGTATTTTAGCATTTCTAAAAGTCATGGGATGACTGACCAAATCTGACTCGGCTTCAGGTACTTCATCCTGTTGTACATAGAGTTGTTTAGGTTATGTAAAAACTTTGTCAAATAATGGTTGGATCAGTGCGTACCATACTCGAGTCTTGCTCAGCTTCAGTTTCATCTCCCCCACTCTCTTGGCTCTCTCCGCTGCTGCCGAGATCAGCAGCAACATTTGAATGGCGGGCACGTTTGCCCTGTTGTGCCTGGCGGGCAAGTGCTAGGGACTGTTGCCGGGCATCACGGACAAAGTTGCATGACCGAGCATGTATGGCCGAAGCCCGCTCATCCACTGCAACAAAGTTGCATCCCTCGGCAACACATTCTCGCCCACCCGAAAACGCTCGCTTTCGGCTCGACATTTATATACTAGAATATAAGCCCATTGAACCACTACATCAACCAGTGCTTCGCAGGTAATGCTTGAATATAGTACTCACCAGGCCCAGTATCTAGCAGCACTGCCGCGTTTCACGCTAAGCAGAGACGAAGCCTGCCCCAGCTACATTATAAGTCAATAGGTCAGCCAACCGCCCTCAGAATCACTGTCACCCTCGAATATTTACCTTGTTTCTATTTTCCGTATGCCTTCAAGCGGGTCAAACAGTCGGTCAGGCGGCCAAGCACGCACGATTCGGAACAGTGCAACAACAACAACAGCGGCTGCGAGTGGCGGGACAGCAGCGGCGTCAAGCACAGGGACAGCAGCAGCGTCAAGCACAGGGACAGCAGCGAGCAGAGGGGCAGTGGGTGGAGGAAGGAGGAAACGAAAGAAGTGAGTACTATCCCAACAGTCCTCACATTCAACACGTTTCTGATTATCATGCTTACGCCGCTTGAAAAGGAACCGGCTAGATACATATGGACGCCTCGTTTCCCCAGGGAAGCGAATGTGTCGGATGGTCTCATTTGATTGGAACATTCGACTTACCCTTGACCGTGGCCTTGCGCGTCTTGCGTGTGATGGGCCAGAGTCGCTTCGAGGTTTGCTTGATGGTGCGACCGAAGAGTGAGTGTAACCACTCTTATTTTGACCTGTCATTATACTAATATGCACGGCGCAGGGAGAAAGTCCTTGACCGATACTGGGAAACCCTTGAGAAGTATTTTCCGGAACTCCCAGAACTGGTCTTGACCGATGTAGACAGAGTCGAACTCACGGTAAATGGTCCATATGATACTATTCTATCTAGGCTAACATTTTACAGCTCAACCATAGCAAAACGTCATCGCGATCAGAGGACAACTTGAAGTTCAAAACTGGCCTTGTCCGATGGCGAGATTGGACGCCAGGGCTATCGTCTCGCAAAGACGAGCGCGGACTCGCTCATCCAGAGACCTCACGGATGATATGTCCTATCTCCGTTAACTTTGCAAACCAAAGGTGCGTATTCATTCTTGTCAAACTCGTCCCACTTGCTAACCATTCCTCAGCGCTCGCGACGAGTTCGTTATCAATCACAACCCTCCAGCCACGCATCACGTGTGGATGCGATGCCTCTATGCTGGCTACACTGGCAACGTCAAAAGCCCAAAGACTGGGCTGCTTCGTAGTCAACTCCTCATAAAGGTGAGCTCTATGTAATTTCACATTACCCGGGAACTAATCTATCTACAGGGTGCGCGAGCAATTATGCTTACGCCTAGCGAGGCAGATGAGACCACAGGAGGAAGCACTCGAGGGACGCGTGCGGGCTTCTCGGAAACTCACTCTCTCACAGAAGTGACGCGTCCCTTCATGGCATACGTGGCCGTGCTGGTCAGTGTATTTGTGTCTTTATTTAATCACTGCTAACCTTCTTTTTATAGCTTCGCTATTCGCTCTCTAGCGAGGAGACATTTAACATCCATGGCGCCGCGTTCGATTACGGCGCGTTCTATAACGACCTACTCACCTACCTCAACGACCCTAAGTACACAGAGGAAACAGATGAGCTCGTTAACTGGTGGAATCAGTGAGTCTCTCCATTCGAAAACGCATCGCTTGTATACTCACCGAGAATCCCTAGGCGGATCTTTTCGTCTGCACGGCAAGTGCGAAACAACCCAAATCTTTTGGGTACAACTATGCTCGACATCTTTCGAGCGGCCGAAGATGGAGAAAGCGACTCTGGAGAGGGGGTTGGATTCGAAGAAGAGGCGATGGAGTAGCTGTATGTCTTGGCGTGTAACTAGTTATTGTCTCGAATGCGATATATTCTACCTATTACCACACAATACGACCTAAGATTACAATATTGAGCACGAGATTCTTACCAGCAACGGACCAATTGTATATTCATATATAAAATTTTGTTGGTTCATCACGCTCAACTGCAAAATCGATAATTTCGCCCCTAACCAATAGCAACTTGGGATTCATCCCTTGCAAAGTCGGTGCATGATTCCTTGCCTTGTAAAGTTCATTTTCTCATTTGCCGCATGCAATCGCTTCACGCATTTCGTACATTTCAATATGTACTTGGATGATTGACTTTCGGTAGGGGTGCATGTGATTCACACCTTATAAGGTGTAAAATGCCGCGATCGCTTTCCAAGAGGTCTCAACCATTCGGACCTTGTATTGGCCTAGGGTATTGTACCCATTGGCAAGTTATATAATTCATTTGCCCCTTGCGAAGGGGGAAGATCAAGTAGAATTAAATACATCATAAGTAAAAAGACATGTGCACATTCTTCCCCCGGTGCTACTTAAAACGACACATAAGGTATCAAAATCCTAGGTTGCTTTTCCTGATGGATCCGCGAGTTCAGATCCGGATTCGAGACCTCGCTGTTACGTAGATACGATGTTTCCAGCCCGCATATATTGAACTTCAACTCGCCCAACATCGTCTGAAGGCAGCGACGAGCAAAATCGGTGTTCTGCTGCTTTAGGTCCACGCAAAATTGTTTAGACCGAGTCGGAGTAATCATGTAATCCGTGAACGAGTGGTGATAAACCCGCACAACCCCTCCTTGGGCGTGATCGGTATATAGCACCGAACCAAGGCTGTCCACGACGGACTGTAGGACACTCCTATTGACTAGTTCGCCCAGCAGGTTGCTTAGGCTGTCTACCGATAGAGGAGTACAAGTCGAGCAGACGATAATAGCCCCAAGACACTCGCGAACGTATTCCGCATCCTCCTGGCCACCCGCTTCCAAACTAAGTTCAATTGCGGTTGTGTACAAGGCATCGAGAGGGCTGGCGATCTGATTTGAGCCGTTCTGCGCGGTGGCCAGTTCGAAGCGCGATTTTGGATTGTGGCTGTTGAGCACAAGCTCGCATGCGGTTTTCGCCCAGATGAATAGTCCATCGGCACGCTCTGTTAACAAATCGGTTGCGTCAGCAGGGAGGTCTTTGGACTTCCGGCTGTTGCGTATGCGATGTTGAATAAACGACCGTATATCGTTCGAAGCATTGTAGTTATACACATCTCGCCGAGAAACCCCAAGAGTTGCGTCGCCATCGAAAAAGAAGCAGATATCGGGATCTGGTCGACTAGTAACTATAACTTTCAACCAAGGAACCAGCTGCGACATCTGATAGAGGAGTGCAAGCAGCTGTCGGCGATTTTCGTTCGTTCCACACTCGTCCAGCGCATCCACCAGCACTACTAGATTGCCAGGTTGAGATACTTGAGAGAGCTTTTGTAGCGGATCTTTAACGAGCTTGTTGTACTGCATCTGGATGGGGGACGTGCACACTCGAGGATCATTTTGGATTATTTCCGCCACAGATTCGGCGTATCCCGAATGTTGACAGGCTAGCCCGTAGACAATCGTCGTAAAGACCTGCTCAGGGTTCCGGCGTTCTGAACTATCGCGCTTGCAAAAGAACTCGGCGGCAAGTAGCTGTTTGTCATCGAGCTCTTGACATACGGATGTTGCTATCGAGCTTTTCCCTAGTCCAGCATGGCCGTGTATCCAGAGTAGACCCTCGGGGGTATCCCGCTGTTGAGACCAACGGACAATCTCCTCGATAATGCCGCTGCGCGTGCCTGAAAGGCAGGCGCGCGCCGAGTCGTAACGTGCAGAACCCACCGGTCCCAGCTTTTCTAGAGATGCTCGTTGGGCTAGTTCATATGTGTTGAGCGCTTAGGTACCAGTCGACTGTTCGAGTACAGTACTAACCGTTTGTAAGCAAGGCTTCGTGCACGGCGTCCACTGTCTCGAAGGTCTGAACGGCCAAACCTCTATCAAAGTCCTCAACGATATTCTGAAACTTGTCCAGCAGATCTTGTACTTGCTCTTCAGCCTTCGAGCCTACGGCGGTCCGCAAGCTTGGTACTGAAATACACCCCAGGTTAGTTCGCGTTTCGTAGGCGCATAGGTGCTTACCAGGTCCTCCGTCCGACTTGTACTCAATAACGAACCTCGACGCGTCCTCAATTAGATTCATTGCAACTGTTATGGCCTCTTGGAGTTGGGGTAGTTTTGCGGCGCTCTCAACCCGTTCCAGAAGTGGAAGCATTTTTGCTAAATCAACCACAAGTTTCTCGACATTTTCGTCGCACCGTTCCTGTTTTTCGAGGGTCTGTGGAATCATATGAACGCGTGATTTGTTAAAACCGTTCAGGCGAAGGTTAGTCCCACTGACCTGCCATGCTATTTTACACACGCCAAACGCGATTTTGGCGGCAGGATGAAGCTAACAATATAGAGGGTTGGTTGCGGTCATTAACGGTCTACAAGGCACTCACCTCAGACACTGCGTCGCCAAAATCAAGTATCGTCTTGAATGCGTCCCGGATCGGACCTAGCCTTTCCAACGGTCTCGTCTTTTTCTCCTTGGTTTGGGCTTCGGCGAGAGCTAAAGCGGGTGCTTGTTTGGCCTGAAGAAAACTGTGAGATTCACCGAAACATGTTTATCGGATTTGCCCACCGTTTCTGAGGTAGGAAATGATAGCACGGCTACGAATTGCTTGGTGTCGAATTCTATTTCGGATCACTAAGATTAGCACGCTCCTCCTGCCAAAATGGAACGTAAAGGACACTTTACCGAATCGTGCCTCGGACTGATCGTCAACCATTGATACATTATACTGCAAAGTTCCAACTCGCTTGAGCCCAAAAAAGTGCTTCTCGTACACTCGCAGCTCGACCCGAGAATCAGAGCGAACGTCACTACAAATTAGTGTATATTAACTCTCATCGCCAGACCCTTACGCATAAAAGAGATCGTACCAGGGTATCCCGTCCCATGATAGAGCTACACCCTGCTTGATGGATAGGAGTCGATGAGCCACTTCCCCGTCGATCAGAATCTTCAACCCAATATCATACTTGGATATTCCTGGGTCGAGTTTGATTTCTAATAAATGGGGTCAGGGAGATATATTGGTGCATATGGATCCCAGACTGACTTTCGATACGATGTCTGAACGTCCCTGGACGTCCCCTCGGATTGGAAGATGACATCGCTCGCGGGCTCGAGCGTAATCAGCGTTTCAAGAGGGTAGTGGGGATGGGTTATCGGAGCACTAAAAAAGTACCAGAGTTTATAGGAAGCTAATCGCTAGTAGTAAGTAACTACAAGTCACAGGCGGCGCAAGTTTGAAGTGCGCACGCTGTCTCTGAATTTGCAACGCGACGATCAAAATGATCGACCCAAGCTAAATTTAGCAACAAGAACGATGGGGCAGGAGATTCGCCTCCCCCTGTCCGATGCCCTCGGTCATCTTGTCCCTCGAGAGTCGAAGTTGTTTGAGTTTGTGAGGCATTATTATTCTACAAATAAGAAATACAGCCCACGACTCTGACAAAAATCCGATGCCGGCAAAGCCTACGCATATAAAATGATACGAAATACACACTCTTATAGGCTATGTTAGAGCGACAGGCTCGCATTCATTCCCCGCGTCCTTGCCCTCGTCGAGGCGTGGCTTTTTAGGTTCAGTAGATTGAATTGGGGTGGCGGCTCGTTTCCCTCCTGTGCAATAAGAATTATATCAGCGTGGGCTTGACTAAAATGTTTAAAAGTACGCACCTGCTGGCGAAACTCCATCTAGCGCAACTTCAGCTTCGGCAGTTTCTAGCTCAGCAACATCATTCGCCGGACATTCCACGCACTCCGCCTCCTTGGTCGGGTCCGCTTTCGCCACAGCGGGGGGTAGGTTCGCCGTGAGGTTTCCCTTGGTCTCGGTTTTCGCCGATTTCCCAGGGCCACTGGGCGATGGGGCAGGCAAAGGTCGAACATAGGGCTGTGCAAACCAATGCGGGATAGGAAGCGGATCTTGAGGTTCTGCTGTGGACGCTGCAGCTTTGTCGCGCTAATGGAGCCAGCCATTGGAATCGCTCCACCCAATTTCCAACAAAAATGACTCACCTCCATACGTTCTTTCACTTCTTTAACAATCTGTGCGTACTCGTCCACCCATCCCCGCTCCTTATTCAACCCTTTCCCCTTTCCCGCTCCCTTTTGCATAATCTTCCCCAACCGATCCCTCAAGTCCGTCTCTCTAACGAGCGCAGGTCGTAGGATCTTGAACAAATGCCCCTTGACGGCGCTCGGCGCAGTATCCGTCTTCAACGAACGAACGATGTCGAGGTACTCGAGCGCCAACGTCGTATTATCTCGGGGACCAGTAGCGAGAGTGGATCCGGAAGGGAGCCCAGCAAAGAGCGAAGGGTTGTATAGGTTTCCTTCGGCGGACATGACTCCATCCGCGCCCGTCTTCGCAAGACATTCGGCAATGTCCTCAGGATAGAGGATGTTCCCGTTGGCGAACACCGGTATTTTGACTGCTCGCTTTACAGCGGCAATTTGTTCCCAGTCGGCTAATCCCTAGTAAAATATCGTTATTATGAGGATTCGAAGAGAGGTCTGCGAAAAGCTGGAACGTACTGTATTAGACCCGCGTTGTTCTCGAGTACGCCCATGACATGTCAGAATCTGCGCTCCAGCCCGCTCCATCATCTTTGCGTATTCAACCGTCTTATCTACAGATGGAAAAATCCTGAATTTTGCAGTAACGGGGATCCTCAAATTTGTGTGAAGTATGTTGACTAGAGTAGGGGTTAAATGTGGCGGAACGGTGAAGAGTTTGATGACCCACTTAGACTATAAACTAAATCCCAATCATCTTGGAGGTACGATCCGTAGCGCCCCCTTCGTGCGATGTCTTGAGGGCACCCAAAGTTCAGATCGATCGCGTCGCAGTGAGCTTGGACAACGAGGGCCGAGGCAAGGACTTTTTCTGGATCATTGCCACAAAACTACTACCAAGGCGTCAGAACACTCCAGAGGAAATGACCTTTATATGTTGAGAGCGCTGAAGAATGAAACGCTATCGTACTTGCACAATCAGCGGCCTGTCCTGTGGTCCTCCTTCCTCTCCGAATGGGATGTTAAAATTTTGGTCCCGGTAACCGCGACGAGCATTATCCGCAAACATCTTTGCGTTGATCATAGGGGTGTACACTAGCTGCAAAATTATCGAATT
>JANWGL010006692.1:0-10649 GCA_025200755.1 Ceratobasidium sp. C01 | reverse complement strand
TAAACTTATAAATAAAAAGCCCTAGGAACAATTGTCTACGCTTTCTGTACGTCCCATCTATATTTCCTCGTTAGATATCGAGTTAACTTTAGCGCTTCTCCTTGTCATCATAACTGGGTCGAACGGAATGTATGCGTGTGTCCTACGTCTTGACACACAGGGTGCGCATATAGATATGCGGAGTATCGTAATTATATACAAAACCTCTACGCCAAGCTGAGATACCCTCTAACTGCCAACACCCTCAAATCGTAATGATTGTTGGCATATTGTCAGCATCCAGCGAGCTCTAGCTCTATGTCCACGGAAAGCAAATAACCTAGATTTGGGAGCTGAATTGCCGGAATTAGAAATCCAGAAAAAGTCGTTTAGAATGGCAAGGCAAGCGCTCATACGTCATTGTCCTTTTGGGTGATATCATGATATCATGCCGGAGTTCGCCAAGCCAGACATATCAAAATTTGCATTCCATTTCTGGCTACTCTAATCTGATTACGCTATCCGCTTTCCAACGAGTTACCCGGCTTGTGATAACCACAGGTTACTCCTTACGTCCCACCACCGGCCGAATGTATGTACTTCAAGATTGTTCCGTATGTTTTGAGGACTATGACGAGGAGCGAATCCCACACACTATTCCATGCGGTATTTACTCAGTTCCTCCAATAATCCCGTGTCTCACAAAAGGTTTCGCCAGGCCACGCTTTTTGTCGCCCGTGTCTCGACTCACTCGTATCCAATTCCCCAACCTGTCCTCATTGTCGCGTCAGATTCAACCGCAGTGCAATTCGGAAGGTGGTATGCACACACCATGACACCCTAGCACTAGGCGCTGGCGCGCCACCAGAGGAAGAGACGACCATGTGGCAGGCGATTTCAAGCGCAATAGGGTCCATAGATGCACAAGAACAGCGCCGGTTGCTCGTTCGAGACTGGGAGCAGCCCGAGCCGGATGCAGCTCTATCAGATGTTCGTGGACTTGATATACATCCAGTGGATCAGGCATGCTAATGGGAGTAGAACTTGCTCGTAGCTTTGGATATAATGTCCCTGCTCGTCCGAGTTGAAAGCACAAATCGTGAGTTGAAAGATAGCCTCGAAACTTCTCGGGCCCTAGAGGCGAGCAGGTGCGACCAGATATCGCTCCTTGAGGAGCAACTTGCCGAAACCAAGCCGTGCTCTAAGTGCGTAGTCCCCGTATCTCGCACTTGACTAAAACTAACATAAGGCACTAGCTCCGGAGATATTCGCGGTAAACTACACTATCCCTTAGCTCACGCTAATATATAGTATTTATACGATCACCTATACTAGCACTCTCATCTGAAATACAGGAACTGAAGTCCTCGATGCGCACCATCGGCGAAACTACCACCCTAATCGCGGATCAGCTCGGGGCGCCTAACTCCCGCCAACCATTCTTCGGCGCAACCCCGTGGGGCCAGCCGCCTCCTTGGGGGTGGTACATGCCTCCTGTTCCCATACAGCCTGGCGCTTTGCCTCCGCCGGTCGGGACAGACTTTCCCCAGTCACCCGCCCATACAAACACTGACCACGATACACCCCAACCTGTGTCGTGGAAAAGGCCCGGACATGAAACTACTATCCGGGGTGCTCCTGGGTCCTCGCGACCGGCCTCCTGGGCTGATTTACACGAACATGCAGTAAGCAAGCGCGCATCGATCATGGCGAGTAATGTTTCTGAGAAATTTATGCTATTTATGATTGACTAATACGTGTCCGTGCTCTTAGTTTAAACCAGCTGAGAGCCTGAATCCAGGTTCAGGTTCATCGTTGCCTTGTGATGAGCCAATCCATTCTATGCGCTCACCTGCGACAGGTGTTGCGACAGTCGCGGCTGAAGAAACGGCTGGTACTGAACCTCCACTGCCTTCAGGCTCTGGACATACTCCCAGAATTGCGGACGATTCAAGACGCTTAGACGAGGGGTTTGAAGTTGTGAACCGTGCAAAGGGGAGGTCGGGGAATGCGCTGAGGAGAAATACGAACGCAGGCCATCGTTGATTATGGATTGTTTACGGAGATATGTAGTATATAATTCAAACCGTATGCCTCATATAATATAAGTTATACATGTTAACTAGTATAACCATGAATTAGGCGGCCATTTTCTCGCTATATGCGTTTCGTGTCGTTCGCGTCGTTGTCGTTCGCAGCTATGGGATCACTCCTTCCCACTCCATTTAAGACCATTAATAGGTTGTAGGGTAGAGCGTATCGGTTGAATTCCCATTTAGTTTTGCTGTCTTTGTAATAGTTAATATTTTCTTGCGGTCCCGCCAAGGCTGTGGTACCACGGCGCTTGTTGCTCTAGCTTGTGATAGCCACTGTTACAATCTGCGCAGATCTAACAACCGCGTGGCAACCTTTGCAACCTCCCCTCCACATAATCCACAATGTATGTCTTGCAAGAATGTTATATCTGCTTCGATGAATATGACGAAACCCGTATCCCTCATACCCTGCCATGTGGTACCAACTTTCTATTAACATTGCCTCCATCGTTTTTGATCTGACCTGTTATCTTGCTAGGCCATGTATTTTGTCGTCCCTGTCTCGACTCGGTCGCACACGAATCTTCGCGTTGTCCCATATGTCGCTCGCCTTTTCTGAGCAACACTGTTCACAAAGTGATATGTGAGCTCCAGGACACCCCCACGATGAGCATTGCCGAGAAGCCAATATGGGAGGCAATCTCAAGCGCAGTCGAATCTACAGAGGAATATCAACAGCGTATTGCGCTTCTCAAAAATCACACGGGACCAGAAGCAGAGGACGCTGATTTCTCAGAGGTGCGTATGCGTGAGTCGAGTAAGGTATCAACTCCTAACACCCAAGTGTGATTATAGGATCTAAGAATAACGCTAGATGTCTTGAGACTACTCGTGGAGATAGAGGACATGAAGCGTGGATTGGATTATACTGTGGACACCGCTCGGGCCGTTGAAGCGAGCTTGCGCGACCGTATCCAAACCCTCGAAATACAGTTCGGTGATATCGAGGTAGAGCTCGATAGTATTGAGCAAGGCTCCAGGTGCGACTTATCAATTCCCCTCGAACCGTCTTTCTAATTTTATTACCTTATCCTATAATAGCTATCAAGACCTCCAAGGTCAAGCTTCCTTCTCATTTTCAAGATCGATCTCTACACTAATGCTGGTCTGGCCCTTCCGTGCCAGTAGTCCTATTCAAGATACGAGAGCTAAAGGCATCTTTGGGTAGGGCCCCCAGAAATTCTAACCCAACAAACACTCGTTCATCGACTTCCTTGCAAGGATTTCACAATACTTATAGCTCGGAACACTTGTCCGGGCACCCTCAGCCTGAAACTACACCCGATTACGGGACCTACCCAATTGAACCATATTCCTCGGAGATGCCTCCGAGGCTTGTGTCACCTAGCCAGCCTTTAACCCCGCTGAACGTTGCAGCCACCCTTCACAGGCGCGGATTGTTTGGGTGTAGTCCGTGGCCGGAACAAGAAAGTAAAACCATGCCCCTGTCCACGCCCTCAGTCAACGCTCTTTCCCCATTCTTTAGGAGCATGGATATTAGAGAAGTTGCTAACCAGGTCAATAAATATCTATTGACTTGAATTTATGTTTGACCTAGCTGACGTATTCGGACACTCATAGGCCAGACACCACACGGAACCGATCTCTGGTCAACTTCGTCTGGCACCAGCACTCTTATTCCCAACAAACGTCCACGACCAGATCTACAATAGCTTCTTTCCTAATCTTAATCTAACCGGAGAATCTGGGGATCCAGGAGAGTAGAGTTGCCGCGACGTTCGAACCTGTGCAAAGCTGAATGTACATGTAATTGCGTGCGTGCACGAGCAATATAGCCTACCCATGCATTACCACTCAATAATTTCAACTATGTGCCACTTTCTCTCTTCAATCTAGGCCTCCCTCTCGCCAACATAGAGCACGCTTTTAGCTTCCGGGGTTCACCGGTTTCTAAAATGCCCAGCATGTTGCGTCCATGAAGCCCATAATTCCTCAATACCTCAGACGGATGGGTTGTTTCTTCAGGCTTATTTTAGCAAACCAAGGGAACTTTGTTGCAAAAACCCAAATCAAGCAAACGCTTGCTGGTTGTATGCGTATCTGACTACCCCACCGCTCACGCCATGAACTAGCTAGGAATATTTTGTTTCCCCCATATTAGAGAGTTTGCAGAACTATTCTAAATCTAATTGAACGCTTGCGATCACCGGACTAGATCCAGATGTTCCATTAATCCGATTGTGTATAACTTTGTACCCAAATTAGCACCATTTCTCTACAACACGATGTCGTTACGCCACTCGTCTTGTCAATTTATGGTTTTCGTATTGAGTGCTAATGACATCCCTACCTGAATCTAGAACTGTTCCACAAACTCTCTAACATCCCCTGACGTTCTGCTAACTTTGTTGTTGTATGGCGCTTGTTGCGCATCCTTAGTGATGGTAAGCGTTACAAACCGCACCAATCTAAGAACCGCGTGGCAACATTCTTAACCTTGCTTCTTCAGATCACACAGTCTATAATGTATGTGCTGCAAGACTGCTCCATATGCTATAATGACTATGACGCAAGTCGTATCCCGTACACCCTGCCATGCGGTATAGTACCTAGTTTTATTCACCGGCCCCGTAACCTTCAATCCGATCACTTGTCCCGCTAGGTCATGTGTTTTGTCGTCCCTGTCTCGATATAATCGCATACTCCTCCCTGCGCTGCCCTATCTGTTGCTCACCTTTTGCACAAAACGCCATTCACAAAGTCATATGTGAACTCCAAGACACCTCAAATTCTAGTATACCCTCCCGGGCCGAGAAGTCGATATGGCAGGCAACCTCAAGTGTAGTTGAATCTACACAGGAATATGAACAACGAGTTTACCTTCTCAGACGCCATACGAGGCTAGCAGTGCGGGAGGCTGGTTTTTCGGAGGTCCGTATGAATGAAATGAATCGAGGACCAATGATTAACATGCTGGCATGGTGGCAGAACCTGCTAATAACACTGGGTGTCTTGAGACTTCTTGTGGAAATAGAGAACATAAGTCGGAGAATGAATGTAGCATGGAATCCGCTAGGGGAGTAGAGTGGTTGTGACGTTCAGACTCCTACAAAACTGCATATATAAGTTGTGTGCGTGTACGAGCTACTCAGCCATTCCTGCCTCTCAAATTTCTCGTTATAGGATATTTACTCTCCTCAATATAGGTCTCTAACTCAGTGAACAAGAGCCCGCTGTTGTCTTTCGAGCCTAGCCGGTTTTTGAAATACATTGTGTCTAAGGCCAGTGATATTTAAATGTTTGAATGAATCCATTTGTTATGCGATTGAGTTTCAACCAATCGCCAGGACTCTGTTGCAAAAATCTGGATCGAGCGAATATTTGCACCCTGTATGCGTATCTGACTGCTCCCCTGCTCACACTACTGTACGATCTTGCTGACAGAACGTCGTATCTCTTCATATTTGATTAATATAAAGCCTTTTTTTTTTGTATATAAGCTCCCATATAGTCCCCGATATGGCTATGTCAATCAGAATCGCTTGGTATACGGTTGACACCGCGTGAACCCCAATAACTAAATTAGCGCCGGTTACAATCTGTACAGACCCATGCACCACGTGGTAACAGTAACTTCGCCAACTTCTCACCACCGGATACAATCTAGATCAGAATGTTTGCATTGCAGGAGTGCACTATTTGCTTCGATGACTATGGCCCAGGACGGATCCCTCACAGCATCACATGCGGTACTAATTTGCATTGATTCGTTTCACTGGAGTCGGAATTGACCGCCTGTTCGGCCAGGCCACGTATTCTGTCGTCCATGCCTTGACACAATCGCCTTGACCACTCCAACTTGCCCTAATTGTCGCACGAGATTCAGCCGTAACATGATCCGTAAAGTACTCTGCGCAGCTCGAGACACCCCGGCCACTGCCGTTTCGGAGGCAGAAACGGTCATGTGGGGAGCAATTTCGAGTTCGATCGAGTCTGAAGATGAACACGAACAAAGGAGGACGCTCGTTCAAAAAACTTCGAAAGTGTCGGTACGAGAAGCAGGACTTTCAGGGGTATGTGCGAGGAGGTTTCAATGCTAGTTTCTGACCTTGTTGTATGCGTAGAACGTGCGGACAGCGCTAGATATAATGCGCTTGCTCGTCCAAGTGGAAAATACGAATTGTGGGCTGAGGCATAGTGTGGATGCGGCTCGTGCGTTTGAAGAGAGCCTACGCGACCGGATATCTTTCCTTGAGGAACAACTTAGTGGAACAAGAGCAAATTCCAAGTGCGTGGTACTAGTGCTGAGTTTCTCTAGTTTATTGACCCGTAGGCATAGTGCCAACTTCAAGGATTTCCAAAGTCAGTGTCGCCTTTTTCTTTATCTCCCTGCAACACAACACTCATGTCGCCCTTTCAATAGCGCTCGTGTCCGAGATACAAAATCTCAAGTCCTCAATGCGTATCATCGACGAGACGGCGTCCCAGATTACAAACAAGCTAGCGTCGACAGAGCCCCCTCCCACCCCAACCAAGCCCCACAGTCACCATTCCCCAGAACAGCCTCGTACCACCTCAAGCCCAGAACAAGCACACAGTCCCCCTCGACCTGAGACAAATTTTCACACTGAAGAGTCACTGATCGAGCCGCAATTCACAGGGGAGTCAGTAACACCTAAGACATTTGCGAAGGACACAAGCGAGCAAAAGCGCGCCCCAGAGTCAGCAGACGAGGACCCACTTTCTCGGGCCAGCATAGTTGAGAGTGGAGATCAGCAGTGCCCTAGTTTGACTGGAACGCCGGGGACAAATGAAGTTCGGCCTCCAGTGCTAGTACCACCGGAGTCCACAACCCTGGTACGCAGTATTATTCAAACATTCTACGCTCCTGAAATTGTCTAACTCATGCCCCTCCCACACAGCCTAAGCAAACACCAGTCCCGAATCCAGCATCTTCCTCATCCAATAATACCCAGCCATCCTCCTCATCCAGTACCCAGCCATCCTCCTTATCTAGTACCCAACCAGCTTCTTCATCTAATACTCAGCAATCTTCCTCGCACGTACCCGCAGGGCTGACCATAACAGTCATTCACGACTTCAAGCCCTGGTACAATTATGAACTATTAGTTTGTGCCGGAGATACGGTCGAACTTCCAAAGGGGTTATCCGAAATAGCAGATGGGGGCGCGTGGGTGACATGTCGCCGCGCGGACGGAAGCACGGGGCAGGTTCCCAAGAACTGCTTAAATCTGACCGGTACTCTACCATCATAACCTTCGCGTCGCCTACGTAAAGTGCTGGGCGTTAATAGTTGCTTGCACTATCTCCTACGCAGCCGGTCGAGGGACGGGTGATAAGGTCGGTCGGACTTCAAAATAGGGACAAAATATGTCATAAAACACCCAGATCTGCAGGGGGAAAATGATAATTTGACTTGGAAAATCTGTCCCAGTGGTAAATTAGCGCCTGTTACAAACTGGCAACTTCCCTTGCTTCCCTCCACCGGATAATAATCAAACTAGAATGTTCGTACTGCAAGAGTGCTCCATATGCTTCGAGGATTACGGCCCAGGGCGGATCCCACACAGCATCACATGCGGTATTTATTTACATGCGCTCGCTTTATACGGATCGGGTTTGATTGTTTGTTTGGCCAGGTCATGTATTTTGTCGTCCGTGTCTCGACTCGATAGCCTCTACCACCCCAACTTGTCCTAATTGTCGCATGAACTTTGGTCGCAAGACAATTCGTAAAGTAGTATGTGCAACTCGAGATACACCGACCACTACTGTTTCGGAGGCGGAGACGATCATGTGGGAGGCGATCTCGAGTTCAATAGAGTCTGAAGATGAGCAGGAACAAAGGAGAACGCTGGTTCAGAATAATTCGAGGCTATCTGTACGGGAGGCAGGACTTTCAGATGCAAGTATGAAGTATGGTTAGACTATGGTACCCGTGTCTAACTCGGTCGTATGTAGAATGTGCGGACAGCGCTAGATATCATGCGCTTGCTTGTCCAAGTCGAGAGTGCGAATCGTGGACTGAACCATAGCGTAGATGCGGCTCAAGCATTTGAAGAAAGCTTGCGCGACCGGATATCGTTCTTGGAGGAGCAACTCAGCGGGACAAAAGCAACTTTCAAGTACGTTCGTTATTTCCAACGGATATCGCTTATCGACCGGTAATGATAGCACGAGCTTTAAGGATTTCCAGAGTAATCCTTGTCATCTCCTCGTTTCGCTTAGACGCTTATATTGCCTCTTGACTAGCCTTTGTATCCGAAATGCAAAACCTCAAGTCATCAATGCGTATCATGGATGAAAAAGCCACCCAGATCTCGAAAACCCTATCCTCTACAGAACCTCTTTCCACCTCAACAGATCCTCGGAGTCGTTCCCCAGAACAATCTCGAACCGCACCAAATCCAGAACAAGCGCACAGTCCCATTCGACCTAAAACGAATATCCACCCCGATGCGTCACCAGTCGGATCGCAGTTGACTTGGGGGTCGGTAACGCCTGAAACATTCTCGCAGTCTATGGGTGGGCAGACTCGTGCCTCGGGGTCAGCGGACATGCAACCAGGAGCCCCAGATCGAAGACGGTCCAGTATGGCTGGAACGTCGGGGACGAATGCTAGTCCGACTTCTCCTGTGAAGCAACCGCCCAAGACCTGGGCCACCTTGCTTAGACCAGCTCAGGTGAGTTATATTACTCGAATATTACACACGAGCTCCCGATCCGACTAATGTGCACCTCTCCCCAGGCCAAACAAAAACCAGACGCAACTTCACCGCCCTCTTTATTACACACCCAACCTTCGTCCTCTTCACATGCGCCCGCACGGCAAACTATAACGGCTACACGGAACTACACTCCCTGGTATGACGATCAGCTGTTTGTTCGCGCTGGAGATGCGCTCGAGCTGCCGTTGGGCTTAATCGAGCTGGAAGACGGGGGCGACTGGGTAACGTGCAGCATAGATGGAAGAGTGGGGCACGTGCCCAAGAGCTGCTTGAATCTCACAGGGTACTAGAATGCACAGGCGTCGAGGGGAGAGAGCTTGAATTCTTGAAAGACATGCCTTCGCTTTGTACAAACAAACCAGAACAAATGCAAGATAATTTCTAAATTCGCTCATTCATTCAGAAGATACAATTTCATTCATATATGTGCGTGTGTAAATGATGAATGATATAATACAGTGTGCAATCCATCCCAAAACACAATGTCTCCACCTCCCCGTTGCACTCGCTGACGACCAGGGCCCTCCCCAATCTATTTTTGGATCGTCCGCTCCGGGGGTTCGAACCGCCACCCGCTGCTTGTAGATATCCTAGTCACAACATTAGATCGTCCTTCCCCCTCGCGTCAAGACTACCCCCCCAATCCCAACCAGCTGACCACCACGTACATCCATATCTTCCACCTCGTCCTAATTGGTCCAACAGCATTTTCGGCCGAACTAATATGATGGGACTTACATAGTCCAGGGAACACACCGAAGTGAGCTCCGGTCGTCTTCTCTCAGTGCCAGCACTCTCGCTCCTGACGCGCATTTGCGATCAAATCCAGAATAGCTTCTTTCCTGCCATAAAAATGATAAGGGGACTCGCTATTATTAAGTGCGCGCTTATCCTTTGGGGTTGGCCGGCTTCTGAATGGCGAGCATGTTGCGACCGCGGAGACTATTATACCCCAATATCTCAAAAACTGAGTTACTTCTTCAACATAGTTCGAACAGGCCAGTGGGCCTGTATTGTGAAAGTCTGAGCCGGGTAAGCATCTGCTAGCTGTATGCGTATTCGACTACTCCATCACTCGCGCCATAATTTAATCGGCAGTATGTTGTTTTCGTCAAGTATCAACTTCTCATATTACTCCTTATATGACTATATGAACGACGACCAATTTGCCTGCAGTTGCTTCCCAGATTGTCCGGCGCTTATCGTACTAAAAAGACAAATTAGCCCCTGTTACAAACTGTACAGACCCACGAACCGCGTGGCAGTGGCAAACCGCGTGGCATTGGCAACTTTCCCCGCTTTCCTCCGCCGGACATACTCGAACTAGAATGTTCGTGTTGCAAGAATGCTCCATTTGCTTCGAGGACTACGGCCCAGGGCGAATCCCACACAGCATCACATGCGGTACTAATTTACCTCGACTTGCTTTATTCAGGTCGGAACTGACCATCCATTTGACCAGGTCACGTATTTTGTCGTCCCTGTCTCGACTCGATCGCCGCGGCTACTCCAACCTGTCCTAATTGTCGCCAGAATTTTGGCCGTAAGACGATTCGCACAGTGATATGCGCAACTCGAGACACCCCAACAACCACTGTTCCGGAGGCCGAAACGATCATGTGGGAAGCGATTTCGAGCTCGATAGAGTCCGAAGACGAGCATGAACAAAGGAGGGCACTCGTTGAGAACAACTCGAGGTTGTCCATACGAGAGGCAGGACTTTCAGGAGTAAGTATAGTTGGTATGTAGTACCGGTGTCTTACTTTGTCTTGTGTAGAATGTGCGAACGGCGCTGGATATAATGCGTCTACTTGTCAAAGTAGAGAGCACGAATCGCGGGCTGGGCCATAGCGCGGACGCGGCT
>JANWGL010006678.1:0-14275 GCA_025200755.1 Ceratobasidium sp. C01 | reverse complement strand
CTCAATCATATACATGCATACGTTACTTCTACATATCAATCCCAAACGTGATTATGTTTTGCGCGACGAAAAACACGGTTCAGTGCCGGGGGAGCTTTTTCTCAAAACCTTGTATCTCCGCTACATATGTATATCAAAATGTGCGCGATTCCGATGGCATTCCAATGGTATACTTCAATGAGCTCGATCGTCATTTCCTGTTGCGCTACAGCTCGATTTCTCCTCTGGCCTGGTTTCCGGCTCCCAACACCGGAACACATCAAAAACCCTGACCGGCAAAAGGTTTTGAAAACCGCAGTAAGCATAATATCAAACACTGACGATCGCCGTACCTCGCTCAATCTTGCTTCAATGCATCCTGCACCCTCGGCCTCAAAGCATGCTAGTAAAAGTTGATGTAGGCCAGGTGACCGGCGGTACCAGTTGTGCCAATTGTATGACAGACCTGACCCTGCCGCACCAATCGTCCAGGCGAGCTGGTATGGCCTCAATAGTGCCTCCAGCTAATGGAGTATCAATTCGAGATTATTTGCGCTATATACACAATCCTACTTACCACTGCAACGGCTTCACGTGCCGGTTTCCACGCACCTGTCCACTGCGCGTTCTTTGCGCTCATCCACTTAGGGCCGGGTAACGCTGCCGCCGGGTAAAATCGAGCGCTGTCGTCTCCAAGTTTGCCAAGTGGTAGCCGCGCATATAATCGTAGCGCCGCCGCAAAAAGTCGCCGGTTCTGGTCGCTTGGGTCGTCAATGAACTTGCCGAACTGCTCGAATGCGGTGCGGATAGCGATAATCGTGTCCGGGTCGTCATATCGCAGTCCGTGGACGTCATGCCTAACCCTCGCGCACGCAGCTTCGAATAGGGTTTCGAACCTAGCACAAGCTTCATTGTCGTATATCGATAGTAGTTGAGGGGTCGGCTCGTGATGAACATGAAGTGAGTTCCAGAACTGGATGGCCGCTTCGTCGCCTTCCGCCGAGAGTTCTGTTGCACTGGTGAGATACGTCTCAGCGCCAACAAGGTCCTCCCCACCAAGCACATTGCTGATCTGCGCAGCAGATCGAAATGTCATGAGTAAGTGGATGTATGCGCTATGAAACAACACATACCTTGATGAGGGTACGTAGGGCGAGCCAAAAATGGGAGATGAGGGGAGCACCGGAGAGCTTGAGCATATTGCTCGCGTGTGATCTTGATAGCGTGTTGCTGAAGGCCCACAGCGCAGCACAGCAATCGATGACCATTTCGCAACTCGATGGCTCCATGAAAAGGCGCGAGACTTCATCATTGCCAACCATATCGCCCTTCGAGTGGGACCTTGGTCTCTCTTCCCTGCCCTCTCCCGCCATGTTTGCCTTGCCAATTTCCTTTCGCCACCTTGTCTGTGCTATGTTCATCGACTCCTCCCGAGTAGCCGCCTCGCCTTTCGCGCACGCCTCCGCCATCATAATCCTGAAGTACTCTGAGAGCCACCAGACCCTCTCTCCTGCGCCCTCTTTCATCGCGGGTAGTTCGTGCTCATTTCGAACGAGAAAGTTGCGTGCAGCGTCTGAGAGTTTGTCCACTATCGCATGTCGTATCAGTGCACTGAGAAACATCACAATCCAACTTACTCACCATCATACACGATCACCCGCCAAGTGAGCTCTTCCTCCGCTCGGGCCCCTAGCTTCTTCAGCTCGGCAACTCCGACGTCCGCCGCTAATGTTCCAGACCGGATCTTTATGATCAGCTGGTCGCGTTCGCGGTTGAAGTCAGACGCAAGCAGGAGGAGCGCGCAGATTCGATGATTGCCGTTGAGCAACAGCGCTTTGATACGGTCCACGCGGAGGTCCCCGAGCTCAGCGACGTCTTCATCGATCTCATCGAGTGTGAGCCATTTGCCGTCCGCGCAGCGTAGCCAGATCCGTGCCTCGAGTTTGTCCTCTCGGTCCTCGTCCGGGCGTACCAGATCAAGAAGTGGCATTTCATGCGTCGGATTGCGCGCGTCCACGGAGGCCATTTGCTGGAGGCACGCCGGTTTAATATGCTTGGCGGAGATGGCGATTAAAATAGGCGACTCGCTGTCCCGCTTTCCACCTGGTCGTTTGATAATATCGTAAAGCGCCCGGACGTGATTGTCGTTAATAGCACGCGGATTCCCGCGCTGATTGGGGTCGGAGCCGAAATTAACGACGCCGTAGAGGTTGCCGACTCCAGCAGCGGTGAGGCAAGCGCTGCCGATGCGGGCTTCTTCGATGGCAGCGAGAACCTCCGCATTTCGCTTGATGCCGATGGTACGTCGTCGGAGCCCAAGCACACTACGTTCCCACTCTTTCATTGATTGCTTCGCAGTCTATATCAGAGTGAGGCCAAGTCTTATTAAAAAGAAAAGTGGTAATATTCTCACCTTCTTCTCACCCTCACCGTCATCCTCTTCCTCGTGAATATCCATCCCATCCTCTTCTTTGCCATTCCCGCGCTCATCCGCTTTCGTTCGCTCCGGTTTGGCCGGTTTCTTCGCTTCACCAGCTTCGTCGCTCGATCCCTCATCCTAGCGACTGGTAAACATACATACCGCAGCGTGAATAGATTACTTACTTCGATAGCCTCCATGCTCGGGCTTTTCTTTTTCTTTTTTCTTTTCTTCTTTGCTGCCTTTAACTCCTCGACTCGCATAGCTTCCGACTCCGAACCTTCTTCGTCAGTTCCAGTCGCCTTTGGGCCCTTCCTCTTTTTCGATTTCTTCTTTTTCTTTCTCTTCGCCGGCTCCGACTCCTCGCTTGAATCTCCTACGGGCGACGAAACATATGCCTCGTCGTCGTCGCACGTGCGATGCAATTCCCGCGTGGGCCTTTTTCGACTTGGAAGTGGATGAGCCGCTGCCTATCACGTCTTCGCGAGGCATTTCGTTTTTCGTTTCAGGCGGAGGGATTACAGTCGTGGCTGAGGGTGGAACGAAGCACCACTATGGAACCCAAACACTGGTCTCGTGACACGGAGATGATGTTCGAGCCGGTCGGGGTTATTTAATGAAATCAGGCACTCCTAGAAGCTGGATGATCCCACCAATGTGTCTGGGGAAATCGGATTATCTCCTCGTCGATGTGTTATAGTTTTAATCTTTTCTCGTGTTGTCTCCACCCTCGCCTTTACACACGTTTCGTAACCGGTCTCTAGTTAAGTGTTCGTGTGTACATCAGATACAAGTTTCGCCGTGTATAATGCCTGCCGCATTCCGACCCTTTCGCCAATATTATTTTGTAAACTGCCTCGGCGAACCGAACGTTCACTCATCAACGGAATTGGAGGCCTGAATCGAATACGTAACATCAACGGGAGTACAGGTGCAAAGTCAAGACGGACGAACCTCAGAAAGTTTATGAGCATATGAATATCGCCATCCTAGCAGCCAAGCCGTGCGCATGAGATACTTTAGTTTGTAGAAATATCTCAGATAGATCTCTCACCGTGTAACAAGATAGCGAGGGTGTCTCTATTAGCAGCCAATCCCACGATTTGCTAGCAAGAGTTTGATGAAAGACCGAAAAGGACTTGATTCTCGTATAAACCTGCGGCGAACGATGAACCTGCAACTACGAAATACAATAGTCTACTAGAGGTAGTTTCGCAGGCAGTGACCATTTGCTCGCACCAATCATCAGACCACCACACAGGAGCGTCGTAATCGAGTTCCCTTACAGCCAAATCCTACTCCGGGCAAGATAGAAACCATGAAAAATACCGTTTTGGTTTTTAACCCTGGGTTCACTATCGGCCAGTTGCGTACAATCGGTTGGTTTCGTACAATCGGTTGGTTTCGTACAATCGAACAGTAGGATACCACAAGCTATAGTATTCGCCGCATCGTCTCAGATAGTTACTCCATGACCGTCTCCTAAGTGGGTATCCACCTAAGAGACTGAGCAATAAGCATGACCAGGACAGACAATGGGACGAACAAAGTGATATCCCAGTTAACGGAGCCAAAATATAATGCCAAGATACGGGCGAGGCTGCCTTGTGAAGATTGAATAGTCTTTATAGAAGAGTAAGAGGCAGTACTAGAGCTCGTACGCCTGGAGTTGATTCAAGGCGACCCGTTTCCACCGGGTGTCGTCCCAACAAGTAAAAGGGTGTAATAATTGACAATCCAACCCGCTCCATCCCGGTCGTGCATTTCTAAGGGAATAATCAGGGCTCGGGATTTACGATAATCGTAGCCCGCATACTGGTCGTCGTCATTAAACTTATGTGGCTCTCCTATTAGGTAATCCGGGATCAACGGCCCAGTATTTGAAATGCAGCAGGTGGAGGTCGAATCGATACTGTAAATCCGCCACCATCACCCATGACGGACAGCAACGGTGTGGTATACAGCGGCAGCTCATCTCTCGGTTCACTTTTGGCCTCGCAAGTCCTTCTGGAGAGACCTTCTCATTGCCACTGATACCACCGCGGCGTCAAGCCATTTTCATGGTTTCTACGAGGCGATCTCGGCTCCATCCTAGGGATTATCTTGCGACGGTGCTATGACCTCCGACCTCTCGTACCATCTCTACTGGTTTCCTCCCGCAAAAAAACTCCTCCTGGCTCGTTTCTCGGTGACTAGTCTCGACCCCGGATGATGATTTCTGGACCAGGTCCCGCGTGCGGCTCAACGCGATGATCGAACATGCTGACTCCGAATTAACTTGCTTTAATCTTCATTCTCGCCGACCACTGGAACTGCACCACTTTGTCTCCAAGTATATTTATCCAGTACTCCTCGAGGATTTCTAGTCTAGTCCAACGGGTACTCCGGTGCACGACAGACGACGAACGTCAGCACGAAACTGCCAGGTCAAGATCACACTATCTCTCTCCGTTCGCATTGGTGGACAACTGTCTATGATTTAGAGCAAATCCTAGTCGGGGTGGGGCGGTCGTGGCCGGGTTGGTCGTAGCTAGCCTGGTCGGCTGACAATGCAAGCGTGTCGGTTCTGACATCGGATTACAGTACTGGCTGAACGAGGATGAGGTGTACGGTTATTAGTAAGATCCGGGTCTATCGCTCCGTGGTATTTCTTCCTGATTTTTTGCCCTGTTGACATTAGCGAAACGCCGAACCCGCCGCACCTTGATTACCACCAAGTCTCGCGATATCTCTATCTCGCTATTCGTGTGGACATATTTTTGGGTTCTGTTCATCGAGATTATGTACATATAATACTACACTTGTGTCTTTGACGTATCGCAAACAATCGGTAGACAAATAATCCCTCTCGATCACATCGCTGATAACCTCCTCGGTAAACGCCCGATGCTCGTGGCACCACTTAGGAGAACGATTCTTGGAGCTCACGCACTTGATCGAACTTAAATACATCCAGCTCCTGTGCGGAGCCTGCCCGATCCTGAAACATGATTTTACGCTACCATATAAGGTACAGTATTGTATTCGTCGTTGGTGGGCCTCGCCATTTCCGATTTAGTCAACTTGAAAACATCGAGCTCTGGGACTTCCTGTTATAACCACGTCTTCAACACGAAGGTATGGTGCTTTTGAGACAGCGGATAAGGAACTCTGTCAGCACGCGAGGTTTGGGCATGAATGAACAACGTGCCCGTACATGCGTAAGGCTATGCCCAGCCATGCTGAAAGCTGCTTCTTACACACCAAATGAAGGCCAGACCGTTGCATTCGCCTCTCCCATTTCCTCCGCATGTCATCTGCCTCCAGCATTTTTAATCCAACACGCAACCCCCTCCTCGCGGTTATAGTGAGCACGGTCTTTCATAGGGATTCGGCTAGAGACCTCCTTCCACCGCCCCGTTACTTTTGGTTAACCGCCTAATCCGTTCAGGTAAATCGTAATTTTTTAGATGATTGTAGTTACGGGAATGCGAAGCGCTTACAAAATTTTCATCAAGTGCTGTTAGTTTGACATGTCGTTTCCGAAAAGGTCCCTTGAAGATCGTGTTAAAGACATATTTCCTCCTGGATTCGACAAGGAATCACATCGGCGATCATCGAGCAGAGGCGTAAGCCACTTCTCATCTAGACCAGAACAGCTCTATTACCTTCTCATTGAGCGCTACGACCCCGCCATGTCTTCGGAATCGATTATTGTAAAGTCCGCTCGGTATGGAAAAATGACCAAAGGGGTGCGACACGAATTCATCCTTATCAAAGTCGAAGATGTGTGCATACCAGGGCTCGTCAACTATCTAGTACTTGACCGCGTCCCCGCTGATTCCCGAGGTCTATTGAGCGCTACATTATTCCAGACACCGGCCCACGATGCATTTAAAATCTCATACGACGGGGATATGGACCAGCTGCTTCGGGCGTGTAGACTCACACCTTACAGGTTTCTCGAAGAGCTTTCATTTCCTCTCGATCAGCCGTTTCGCCTCTACGAACTAGTGACTCTAGCAGACATCATTTCCCAGCGCTACCCGTACTATCGCCTCCTAGATTCAAGCTTCCATCTATATACGTCAATAATCTGGGACTGTATGCGTATGCTGCGCCCCTCTGCCGTCTACCAGGAAGCTCAGGCAGAGCAACGAATAAAACGGCCTTGGTACATACGACCACCTAGCGAATCCGGCAGGCGGGAGGCACTCGAGGAGGTTTTTGATAAGCTACCAAAGATTCAACGGATGATCGAGGAATATATACTAGTAAGAAAGGTTTCGTTTTTCGGGTTGACGCTATATAACAACCGTTACAGCAAATTCCAAGGTTACCGTAAGAGACCATCTAGTTCAATACCGTGTATTTTTTCTTACTTCATTTACACCATTACGCCCGCTGCCAATGGATCCAGCGAGCAAACACGGGTACACGCGGAGGCACGGATACCCAAAAAGCCACGGCTACGGAGCAAGTCAGAGATGACCCGGGCGTCATGGTCACACGCAGATTTAGAGGCGCCCCGGGCACCACGGCGACGCGCACAGTCAGAGATGCTCCCTACATCGCGGATACTCGCGGAAACACGGATACGCACGGAAACACAGCAGAGGGTTCCATCGTTTGACACGGTGACAAGTAAAATGGTAAGCACTCATTCAGCTATGCCATCCGCAGGGGCTCATCTCACGACACCGTCGTAGTCTTCCCGAGAAATGTTTGAATGTCTCGTGAAACATGGATGTGCCGATCTCACTTTGTCCATCGACACAAAGCAGAGCTCTTCGGTGATAGCATCAGGAGGATTTGGAGATGTGCGGCGGATGGTGATGACCGACGGCACGGTAGTTGCAGTCAAAACCCTCCGGTTGCACATCCTCTTGAAAGGAAAGAAAGCAGACTTAAAGGTAGGTTTCATGTGCTATTATACCCCCTGAATAGGTCAATAAAATCAATACTTTCTAGCGCGCCGCTCGAGAGGTGTATTTATGGTCGAAGATTCGACACATAAACGTTCAGGAACTATTGGGAATTATTGTCTTCGAGGGTGGGCTCGGCGTGGTATCTCCCTGGATGGGCCAGGGGAACCTCAGTGATTACATTGAGAAACACCCTGAAGTGGAACGGTATCTGTTGGTATGTAGGGGCACTCTCATATTTCTATCAATTGATAGTCGTCTTGTAGTGCGTTCAGCTGGCCTCGGGTGTATCCTATATGCATAGCGTTGGAATGGTAAGTTTAATGTCTTTAAGCGAGGTTACTTCAAAACGTTTACTAGGAAACTACAGATTCACGGCGACCTCAAAGCGGTGCGTCTCTTAATGTTGACCGCCTTATCGTGAAACCTGAAATTCTTTCTTGAATGTCCTTACCAAGAACAACGTCCTAGTCTCAGATGATGGCACACTCAAAATTAACGACTTTGACTATGGGAAACTCCCTGACACATCGCTTCAGTTCTCTGGAACTACTGGACTCAGAGGAGGAACCTTGCGATGGGCGGTGAGTACACAGTTGAAGCCCGGCCTACACTCTCACGGGTGCTAGTTAGGCACCTGAATTCTTCAAGCTAATAGAAGAGGATGAGGAAACGGGCCCCGAAGCTCCGGTTACAAATAACAAGCAGACTGATGTATATGCGCTTGGAATGGTATGCCAATCTAATACGCTAGCAAACTGACATGATTCTGATTATGTTCACACCAGACAATGCTAGTAGGCCCTAATATTTAATATTACCATCTGAAGCGTCTAACGCTATGTAGGAAATCCTTACGGGTGACGTGCCTTACGCGGAGTGCCAAAACGACATGGGGTTCTACCTTGCTATTCACTCAAAAAGGCCGCCAAAGCGTCCGAAAGCGCTACCTCTCTCCGACGAGAGAGCGAATCGAATGTGGTCGTTACTTTTGACTTGCTGGGACCACGACCCATCTGCTCGACCGGACGCAGATTCAGTGCTATCAACTGTGAGTCGTTCTCTTCTACGTGCTTCAAAGTTAAACGCTCACATGCGCATCAGCTGAACGGTCTCGTTTCTTGAGGAGTTTCAAGCCTATGAGAATTCATTGCGCCGCACCGAAAACTATTTGTTTATTTTTCGTTTGGGAGTAGTAGTCGTATCCTATCTCGTGTGGTAGCTGATTGCGCTTTTCTTGGGCACGACTGGGTTTCGAACTCTCGCTTGTATTTATTACACCCTTCGAGCACTGGGGTCCTATGATATTGCCCTCAAAATCCTGTCGTGAACTATCAAAAGTCTGGAAATCGATGATACGAAAGTAGTCAATCGGGCACGCTAAAGTCACGACGAGCAGGTGCATGCGAGTTCAGACATGCACCAGGAAGTACACGACTACGTAGATATTTCTATCAAAATTATACGGGGTGCGCGGAGAATACAATAGTTCGTACAGGATCGCTTACAGAGCCCTTATACCGCACTAAGGCGGGAAGAGACTCCAATCGAGGTCAATAAGCCGGTTACCCACGAGCAGGAAGTTACAGAAAGGCTAGGAAAGAGTTTACGTCCCCAGTCCCATGGAGAGATGCCTGGAGTCTGCCTGTAATTACGTCGCAGCTCGTGCAATCGAACTCGCCGGATATTATCAGTCGAGAGTACCAGTCTTTGGGCTTCACAAAATCGCTGGAATTCCTCACGTAACCCCATTTCTCTTTGAGCTAGACGAGGGCATTACGGAACCACTAGGCAGAATATTAGGTCGGATGCAGAAGTTCTTGTCGAATCATCCGTAGTAAAATACGTTTCTTTCTCGTTGACATTAAACTGCGGACTAGACCCGATAGCAAGGCCAGAAGTGGAGGAGTGGAGACGGTGTGTAAGTTTTTATATTCGAAAACTAGCCTGAAGACATGATAGTGGCTGTCTCGTAATAATAGAATGAAAGGCTCAACATCGTGCTGGGATTGGTGTCAGAGCGGCCACTCGTCCCAAGGTGAATACCAGGAACGGGTTGGTTGCTGTCTGTCTCCTCGTAGATTGGCATACGAGCGAGGACAGGAAGTTAAATCTGCCAGATAGAAGCCCACGTTTACTCCGTTTCGAGCTGGAGGTTGCCCAAGAGAAATCCAAGGTCAAGACATGTCATCGAACCAGAAGGAGCCAGGATCTGGGGGTCGGTCGAAGAATTGACATCAGTTCATGCGATTCGATTGAGAGTGGGCCAATAGCACAGGGAGCTCGAGTCCATTATTGAACTGGGGGCAGCACAGTCGAAGGTCGTTGTTGACCTGATCTGGCACGCAAACAAATCCCGAGCCATCAGGGTCCGATCACATGATGGTACCTGAATTTGAAAATAAGCAAAGTGAGTCTCGTACCGTTCTATCGTCTCACCAAAACGGAAAGGGTCCGGCGTGCAGGCGGCGAATATACGACTTTCGAGGGATGGAGACCGGGGTGTTGCTCCCGAGACGTATAAAACGTGACGTAAGCATTGGTCCCATCTTTCGCCGTTTTGATTGCTGACCGTTTAGCTCAGCACGAAAGTACTGTGGGTGGGACGGAGACAATCCATGGGCTCCCGGTGCACATATTATCTTCCTAAAGTTAGATCTAGATCTAGGTCTAGCTCTGCGACGACCGGTCAGTGCATTTGGTCTCGGTCGATGACGTCAATCCCAACAGTGGGTATACGTCGCAAATGTAGATACACTGTTCCTTCGTATTCGCTACCCGCTCATCCTTTCTCTCTAGAAACTATGCTGCATCCGACCAGCTCTTAAGGATCACCCTGTCTCTCGCTCTGCTAGCGCAGCCTCACTCTCATTGTGTGCGGATAGACTCCAAAGTTCCTCGCCTTCCCTCGCCTAACCACAACGCTCTCAGGTACCACTGCGACGCTCGTCTCTCCTTATACACTACCCTCGCCTCGCGTTCTCCGTCCCCTTGGATAGGCGATCCTTCTCTCGCTGCTACTATCAATGACTTCGACTAACTCGTAAAAGATACCGCGACCCACGAGTCGCGGGTAGCTCGCCCCCGTACCTAAAGCTGCGCATTCATCTATGGATTAATTATGTGAGTTCTGCCGTCGGATTTATTTTCTGTCGCTCATAGTTTGTTTATCTCAGGGCGTCCCTTGGCTCCCGCATCGCTAGTGTCGACCTGAAGTTATGAGTGCGGATTTGCGTTCCCTAGGCCATAGTCTCTCCTGTCTGTGTCCCTGGAGGCTGCTCTCAGTGTAATCATCAGGTGCGTGACTCCATCAGCAGACCACGTTCACAGTCAAAACTGCATTTAGTTTCGGCTCTCGATTGACAGAACATAAATCTGCAATATTTGCTACTTATCTCAGTGCTCACGCCAAAGGGAGGAGTCGTACGTACAAATGTAAGGCTTATTCTACGAGGGATAAGGTTCTCATATAATCTCCTTTCGCTGACTCGACTATTACTTTCAGGTTCGCCCTCCCAACATTTTCTAAAACTTCATCGCCGCACTTTCCGTATGTGTATTGACGATCACTGCTCTTTTCTGGTTCACCTTGGGTTTATGCTATTTTACCAAATAACTATACAACTCGGGTTATCGATCGCTCGCATGACCGGCTTGGGTTTTCTCGGTGTCTCGGCTTGACAGGGCTGATCGCCATCAGAGACGTACCAAGAGAGTCTACCTGCGGGTCTCGCGGTGGCTAGGGAGACCAAGTAGATGCGTCGGCTATTCAATATTCAAGACTCGCTCCTAACTCGACTGAGCTCTGGGATTCAAAGTACCGAACATCCCGGCAGTGTTTGGTTAAGTCGACCTTTAAAGGTGCGTCTACTCTCGCGTTTTCGCCATTTAGAGTCCCCTCTCATTGTTAGCGCAAAGAATCAGAAACGTTTGGCTAGAACAATAGGAAAACTATGTATACCGTCCCGTAAGGTTGATATTTGTGATTTATCTGGTGGATTCAGCGATGCGTCGAACTGGCCGTGTCTAGGTTGGAATGGTTTATCTTTCCTTCTCGCAGTCTGTTCTCCTCAGTCTGTTCTTGCTTTTCGCTTAGCGGGATCATCTTATTTAATTATGGTGGTTCGAGTAAATATTAATTAATTGCACATGGTTGACAAATCGTTTGCCGTTCGATAGCATTTTTTGGCATCTTACCGCAACACAGAGATTTCGCTAATTGTGGTCCTGCGTATATTGGTTGGGTTTAGGAGACTAATCCGAATATTTCCATAGCAGCCAACTTAAAATCTATCCCTAATCCAACGCTGGATCTCGCTCGGTTCCTGTAGATGCGGAGCATCTCGCAAATTGCCGGTAACTAGTGAGCTCGGATCTCAAAAAATACAAAACAACTACTAGCCTCATCGATAAAAGTGAAATTCCTGTTGCACTACCCCATAACTCGATTCTCGTCCCTTCTAATACTGCCAGGGATGACCTGCCCCGGGCCTTTGCCAGCCTAAAGCAAGTTTCGAAGCTCACATGTCTTGAAATATATTGTTGGTGAGTCCTGAGGTTTTTGAATCATGTCATTCAAAAACGGTGAGCACATGATTCTACAAAAACGAGTGCACGGGGCATGGTCGTGGTGAGGTATTTTTGCTTCGGGGCAGTATGTACCTTACATGGCAGGTAAGGCAGTCTTAGTGTGAGAGAAAAACATGTCCAGACCTGCGCGGGGCGGTCCTAGTTCGACTGGACCCTCTTCGCACATCTAAAGAACAGGTGCAATCGTTCTGTCGAATTCACTGCTCTCCTCCGCGTATAATCGGCCTCCCCCGACTTTCATTCTGCATGCGGTCTCGTCCTCGCAGTGGTAGCGAGCACCAAAAATCGTAGCGATTGACATAGATACGCCTGACCTCTGCTACCCTATTGCATTCAGTTTATTGTATGTTTAATTCAGGTAAGTTGTGTTTGTTGGGTGATTGAAGTGCCCAGACGAGCTGCTTAGAAAGGGTCCATTTGGTACAGGCACCATTCGATATGTCGTTGTATGCGAGCGAGGCCCGCAGGAATCGTCAAAGGGATATATTTCCTCCAGGGTTTGATGAGAAATTTGGCCCAGGCTCAGCCAGCATTCATAGCAATGGGCACTTCTGCTGTAGTCCAGACCGGCTGTTCCACTCGACCAGTTTCCCCCACAGCTCCCGAATGATTATGGACACTCAACTTGTCAAATCCGCTTGGTACGGAAAGCAGGATAAGGCCGCCCAGCACAAGTTCCTTGTCTTTGAAGTGCAAGATATAGGCATACCAGGACTAAGAAATCATCTTGTACTCCTGGGTACACGCCTTCCTGGTTTCAGAAGACGAGAGCCGATGACGCGTTCAGGGTCTCATTCGATGGAGATATGGAGAAACTGCTCAATGAATGCCGTCTTACGCCTTACAGAGTTCTCAAGGAGCTTTTCTTTCTTTCTGATCGGCCGCTCCACCTTTACGAGGTGGCAACTTTAGCGGACACTATCTCCAAGCACTATCCAGAATTTCGTCTATTGGATACAAATTGCTTTATGTTTGCTGCGGCAATGTGGGAATGCATGCGACTCGTATGTCCAGCCGCCATCTATCGGGACACGCAAGCAGGTGACCGAGGAAAATATCGTTGGTACCGATACGTACTAAGCGATTCTATTACGCTGAAAGCGTTCAGAGAGGCTCGTGGTAAAATCCAAGAGAACAAAAGGGTGCGCTCAGGGGGTACAGCTGTAAGAATCTATAAGCTACTGGATCGCCGCCCCAGGCTAACGGATACCATGGCAATCACAAACTGCCGATCGAGAACAAGCTGACGCCGACTCCGAAGAGTCCCAAAAGTAGGGGATCTTCAAGCACAGCCTTGTTAGTTGCTCCTAATATCTCTATTCCCAGTTCTCGCAGCGTTACTGTATTGAGCAATCACGCAGGGACCCCTATAGACCGCAGCAGTGTATACCGCCATTTGACATGACAGGCGCAATGGTATGCACGCTTATATTTTTAGAGCCCGGCTGATAATATGATTTTAGTCTTGTCAGGATACGTTTGAGTGTCTTGTGAGCCACGGGTGCGTCGATCTTACCGCTTACATCGACATCAACCGAACCCCTTCTGCGGTCGTTGCGTCGGGAGGGTTCGGAGACGTGCGGCGTATGGTAATGACCGACGGCACGATCGTCGCGGTCAAAACACTTCGGTTGCACATATTGCTGAAAGACGACAGTAAAGCGATAAAGGTGCGTTTTATACTTTCCTACAATGATTTCAGTTAGATTAATGACACCAATGCTTCCTAGCGTCTCGTTCGCGAGGTTAATATATGGTCAAAACTACATCACGTCAACGTTCAAGAGCTACGGGCATCATCATCTATCAGGACGGACTAGGCATGGTATCTCCGTGGATGAAACAAGGGAACCTCCAACAATACATTACAGCGCACCCGTGTTAAGCGTTTTTTTTTTTTTTTTTTTTTTGAATCTAGTATATTTTTGGTCGCTTTGGGGCTTCGCCCTATGTCGCGACGCTATCTAAACGAGAGAACAAAACACAGAAGGAGAGAGCCAGAAAGCAAGCAGGACGTGGGCGTAAGGCCAGACTAGTACACAAAAGGCAAAACGAGATATGTAAAGTAGCAGAGCGGGCAGGCGCGAGAACCTAACTAAGTAAATATCTAAAGTAAAAACCGGATGCGTGAGGTCTAAAGGTTACTGAAGCGGCCAGAGGCCTTAATGAAACTGAAAAGCGGTCTGAGCGCGAGGGGAGACGAGAAGAGGAAAGAAAGGTTGAGGAAGTGCACGCCCTGGGAGCCCAGGTAGCGGTGCCGTTCTGTTGCAAAAGAGGGGCAGCGAATGAGGTAGTGCGCTGGGGATTCCGGGGCTAGGGTGCAGTTCGGGCATACGGCCGAGTCGGCCACTTTGATTCTAGCGAGGTGCTGCTGCAGCGGGGC
>JANWGL010006674.1:0-13910 GCA_025200755.1 Ceratobasidium sp. C01 | reverse complement strand
GCACCAAGACTGTCCCTCGCCCTCAAGACCCGGAGTTCGTTCAGGAAGACGTTGACGAACACGGTCAACCTCTAGTCCATCAGCGGGTTAAACCTGCGCGGCAAAACTCACTGTTAAAGCGTGTTTTCCGGAAAAAGGTAGGCGAATGTTGGCCGCATAATCAAGCTGAAGACGCGAGCTAATGTATTTATCTTTAGAGCAGACACTCCGATGACCTTGACACCATCCATTCTGGCGATACCCTCGCACATGTATGTTACCGGTGGTACTTATTATTAGTGCACATTCTAACTCCGGCATTTACAGCCGGTTGCAGTACGTCCCGCTCCTTCGGTGTTGCACAGCGATCATGAAGGTGGTCAATATAGCTTTGCGGGTGCCGGAACTCATATGATGGATGAGCCTGTGCATCATGACCACGGAGTTCACTCTGTTCGCGACCACCACTCGGCCCATGAGCATTCGGTCCGCGACCCATCCGTACGAGCCTATACTCTTCGCGACGACCGGTCCCGAGGTTATCCTGAGGACTATGCCTCAACTGCCGGGCACGCGCGAGAGGTCCACGAACGCGATTTCGCTCGCGAGGAGGCGTATCCCCATCCACATGAACATGTTACCGTGATGGGCGATTCTCCTCGTCAAAGTCACATTACTTCACCGCGCGACTATCACCATACCACTGTCCCATACACGACTACGGGGACAGTCATAGATGATTTCCACGACGGCCGGTCTGCTAGTGGGCGTAGCGCGAGGAGCTTTAGGTCTTCTTCACATCATAAGAAGGAAGTTGAGATTAACCTACAGCCTGGCGAAAAACAGGTGCAAATTTGTCTTGTGTCTAATGATTCTGCACCCCATTAACACCTATGATTGGTTTAGGAGTTCGAAATCGGCCCAAATACCCAGCTTATCGTTCCCGACGACGTCGAGCTTGAAGTAAGCTTTCGCAGTACCGTCTCGATTTTGTTTTAACATTCGCGGTGTCCCAGATAAGTGACGGTAAAGGTGGTTGGCTTCCTTACCATGAATCTTTGCTCCGCCGGCCCCCACGCGAGGAGGTCTATGTTATATCGGGTGGATCTAATTTCATAGTCGAGGATGAGGTGAGTCTAGTACATCACCAGAATACGTTTTAGTTTGACCATCTTTGTTTGTAGATGGGGAACGTATTGCATAGGTTCGTCTAATTGTTTGGGTACTCCTCCGCTCACTACTAATCGTCAACACAGGTCTCAACCAAGGACTTATTCTACCGCACCAGGCTCCGTTGTCGAATCGGTTGCTGGTCGTTCTACTCGAAGCCGAAGAGACGGAGATATTGCGTACATTGATTAACAACTCTGAATGGGATCGTCGCGTTGGGTTTGCATTTGGGCTTGGGTTTATGTGATGTGTTACGAGGTTGGATGGATGATGTTTTCTCGAATTTAGGGGCTCATTTACTTTTTAATAACAGCTTATGCAGTGTCAAACTAGCACTACGATACCAATATTATTCTGTTTGGTTCTCGACGCCCGCCTTGGTGTTTTCGCCTGGTTTATTACACCGAGACGAGTTTCCAGCTCAGACATTGACGTTGTATTCAACAGACGTGGGAGTCGGTCGACGGGACGGGTCATATTCAAGGGCTCTAATGGTCATGAGTACAACAACAACAGACAAGAGTGAGTTGGCTTTCTTGAAGTTTCGTCGTCATACCCGGAGGTTGGTGGCACGCGAGCAAGGCCGGGGTTATCAATTTTGCTTTGCGCGTGTTGTGACATAGTCAGCTCCACCTCGTAAATTAGCGCCGGCTCAGTTGGACGCTTCGACTCATTATAAGGGTAAGGCCGGGCCTCTTCCTCACATGAACCCCTCTTGCTTCAATACCGGATCTCTTCCTCTACCTTTACATCCTGCGTACGACTAACAGAAGGGCGTCGGTGAGCACTTTTCAAGCTGCTAGCAGGCAAGATCTGCCTGAGATCTAACCATTCGCACAATAGCCAGGTTTTCCTCATACCACTATGCAGTCACCCATGCAAAGGCCCTCGAGCCCACCACGCGGGTCTCGAGCTCCCCTACGTCTACGTTTACCACGTCTTGATTCAAACCTCGGCGGGTGGAAGACACCAGTAAGCGCCTCCCCCAGAGCTGCCTCACCATGGGACCACGAAGGCCAGAGTTCCTATACCGACCCGGCTCCTACATCTACCACAGCTCCTCCCCCTCCACTCCGTTTGTCCTTGCTACAACGCCGCGCAGATAGTTGGGCATCGACGACAGCCAATGCACCTGAGAGCCCGGGTCCGGCGTCGCCAATATCGCCACTGCGTTTCCAACATCGCCAGGATGGTTCCGCGTTAGGCATAATCGTCCCACCTGGGACACCACCTGCCGATGCTCTTCCGAGGTGGTTAGTTGAAAGGCAGTTCTCCGGACAAAGGAATGTACGCTCGGAAGACCGTTCTCCGTCGAGAGGACCAAGTCAGCGCACATCGCTTGATCCAGGGGCATATGCACTGGGCGGTTGGCTAAACGACTCCCGACAACAACTAGTCCGAACACCAGACTCTATGCACTTCACCGACGACTCAAACCTTACGCCACACGTCCTATCACTAGACGGCTACCCATTCGATCTAGCTACCATTTCTGGCGAACGAGTTCGTACCCCCTCTGAGCCCCGAATTCGACCTCGCCCTTTGCCTCGATGCTCATCAGACGATTCCACTGATAGGCGATTGTTTCGTGTAAACGCTTGGGGAGAGCATGATGCTTCATCTGATGCTTCTGGTGGGCTTTTTTCGCTGATGGAGGGCCAGACTGATCCTCGGCGCGGGGCGAGGCGCCTTCCACCATCCCGCCTTGCGTCGAGGGCTCCTTCTCGGAGTCCGTCCCCTCGTCCTGAATGGTCTCGCATATAATGTTCTTTTCGATTTCATTCGTATCCGATTCAACATATGTGTCCGGTACACTCACAACACTTGTATCATATATGCTACATCCGCATCTCTGTCCATGTGCATTCCCATGAAGCCCATCAATTAGACATTTCCTGCCAATTGTCGTGCCGTTCCCAAAGCTCTCATGACTGTCTCCATAGCCTCGGCGGTGTCTTTTACTTGTTTCACGTCCATATTGGCCGCAAGGCTAATTCGAGCGAGACGCTGGGACAATAGGTCTAGAGTATTTCCGAGGGCCTCAACAGCAGGCGAAAATGGTGCCCCCTGGACGCGTACAATAGTAGGTGCGGCGTGGGGAGTTGGATCATAACCCGCGACTCGAATTACGGTAGGAACAGGCTGGGGAGCGGGGGTAACGCTAGTGGCTGAGTTTAAGAGTGACCCTTTTGGAATATCCCGTTTGCTTGGTTGTATGGCTTCATTTAGCGGCACGGGAGAGGCAGTGTCGGTCGTTCGTGAGGTTGACGGAGGTCCTGCGCTCGCTCGAGTCGTTGGGGTAGTTTGGGTCACAAGTTGGCCATTATCGTCGGTCACGTAGACTGTACCGCATATAACGCATTCCTAGGTTCGGCGCGAGGGATAGGTTAGACCTAATTTCGCGTACCCTTAAAAAGTGGACGCGTACATACCTTACGCGGATCGGGCGGGGCCCCTGGTCGCGAGCGCGGCGGTCGCACCAAGGGGATCGCCCAGCAGTCGTCGTTGGTACACTCATCCGAGAGCATCGCCCATCCTTTCAACATTCGAGCACCAATCTCGCTAGATGCGCGGTCAGATTGTGCTCGACGACGCAACATCTCAGGAGTAGGGGGTGGAAGCACGAAATCAGGAGACCCAGGTGGGCTGATGTCTGTAGCTGGCGTAGAAGCAGTGGATTGACCATATCCACCTGCGGTATTAGAGGAGGAAGACATTTCTGAGTCAAGTCGTAGCCAGTGGTAGAGGATGAGTTGTAGTTTACTAAAAGCTCTGCTTAATAATTTATTCCAAATTAGTCAAGTGCAGCACTTGACGCGGAAAAAGTCGGGTCTATTATGATCTCACAAAACCTTCAGGTTTTCTGTGAGTAATGCCTTGGAATGGCGAGGAGTTCTCAGAAATCGAGCAATAGCATATACCAAGTATCATTGTTAACAATACCATGAAGGGGTACAGACACAGTTAGGGTTAAACACCGTTAGGCTGCGGCCTGGGCTTTGGAGCTTTTGTATGCGGTTTGGATTAGCTGTGTATGATCGTAGGGTGATTTGGCTTACATTTGATACCAGGTGGCAATGAAGGGGATGGCGAAGCCTGATCCTAGGAAGACGGTGACCTTCACGGCGAACGCAGCCTTGTTCTGATAGGAGAATGGCGTGTTCTACAGATAGTAACATAGCATCAGTAGTCCGGTAAAATTATCTTACTTGGTGGTAGTACGACTTACGTTTCCGATAACGTTGTCTAAATGAAGAGGAGCCTAAGATGATGGTGCTTTATCCTCAAAAGTGTTATAGGCGTACCAACGTGCATGAAGCGGCGGCCAATAACCTGGCGCATACCAACGGCCTGGCGAGTGACGGCACGGGCGGCGATCAAGGACATTTTAGCTGGCAGAGAGGCTTGAGATAGTGAGCGATGAGGGGTTGTGGATGTCGACCGGTGAGAAACGGTAGTCACGTGTCGATATGTAGCACGTGAGATAGAGCGATTGTGTTCTTGCCTTTGACCGCTCATTGGGATAAATCTCTGTAACGGAGATATCACAGCTGCTTTGTTGCGGCTGCGACTTTTGTGCTCGATATTAGCGCGCAAAGGGAGCTTATTTATCTGCTACTTGTGATTCTAGCCTTTACTGGCTTTGAGACACGGGGTAGATCCACCTATCACGTATCGAAGGTCCTCGCGGTAAGCAGCGTCAAAACACGACCTGTGGGATACTGAAAAGTGAGAATCCATTTATGCATTCGCAACCTAGACGAATAGACGACATCATGGGTCACGGCGAAGATGAGCAGCCCAACGAGTCTGTACTTGGCCGTCCTAAACGTGTTATGCCGTTTGTTACCAATACTTCTCGTGGTCGTGGTCGAGGAGGAAGTCGTGGCAATCACACTTTTGCTGATCGAGGTCGTGGACGAAGTGGCGGATCCAACCATGCCGTGTCGATCGTCCCAGGCAGTTCCCGCGGTGGTCACTTCCGGGCTTCCTTTGGTGTGCCCTCGAGTTCAGCCCAATCGCCCGTTACACACTTGCAGACGAATACTTCACGTGTCTCTCGGGACCAGATATCTAGCGCCCGAATACCTGACCCTAGGCTCCCTCAAGTATCTCAATCTACACCAGAGGTTGATGCCAGCGCCCCGGAACCCTCAGCAGTCGCTCTCGCGGAGGGTCTCGCACCCATATTTGGCTCTTCGAAACGTCCTCGGCCTCGTAAAAGAGGTTTCCGACCAGGTGCTCGAGACAAATTTCTGAAGGATGCAGTCTCTTCGCGTCCCATCACTTCAGGTTCCTCTACTTGGGAGACCCCTTCCGACAACCAAATGGAGCCTAGTAATAGCTCGTCTCGCACTGCTAGTGAACTTCCCCCTGCAAAACGGCCCCGACTCGACGAGGATACCAACTCAAGTCACATTCCACCAGCAGAGAGTACACCGCCTACGGTTATCAAGCCTGAAGCTATGGATGAACCTTCCGTCGGCTTAAGTCCGGGCCAGGCTACTTCTGGTACCAAGTTTATTTCCTACGACAGATATCCGATGTGCCGTTTCAGCTGTGGAAGGCCGCCAGCGGAGGTCCGAAATAACAGGAAGTCGGCCAAAGGGCATGAGATTGTGGTTTTACTGAAGCAAGGATTGAGGGTCAATGCTGCGTTTATTCGGGATGACGGTATAGCAATTGACTGGTCGCTTCCCCCCGAAACCGGGACCGGCGTTTCGGTCCCTCCAACCGCTGTCCCGCCCCGCCTGGTTGAATCGGAGCTTACTGTCTCACTAGCTGAATTAATCTCGGCTTCTTCGTACGACGCCAGCTCGACCCCACCACCAGCGCAAACGGAGCCCCTACCACAGCTCGACCCTCTTGCGGCACCCGCATATAGCCCGTCCGCACTGTGTCCGGATACATCCACGCCTACGGAGATTACCTATCGCCAGGTTCAAATTCCAACACGACACTTACCCCGGCGTGGCGACACTCGGAAGCTACGAATATGGGTCGATGAACAAATGCGTTTGTTGGAAGCTGAACTTGGCTCGGTGCTCGTTCCACCACCCGAGTTCATCGGCGTTGACGAATATATTCGTGGGCAAGCCCTGCCAGACGGCGTTGCTCCATCCGTGCGGATACGTTATAAGCGTCCGATACGTGCTTCAGGGAACCCCCAACAAGAAACCCACCAGAGCGACGAAAGTACGTTGGTATTTATTGATCATCGAACTTATCCTAATGTGTGTACGATACAGGAAGCAACGACCCAGCCCCCCCTGAGTCACATATTACACCCCTCGAACAGCATGGTACTACGCCTCCGCCTATCAGCTCACTGGAAAGCGTGCTTCCCCCAATCACCCATCTGACGCAGTCACCGTCACCAGCACCTGCACCGCCTATCACCCCGCCTATCATCAAAAATGAGCTTGATGAATTAGCACACGATCCACCTTCGCCGCTCGCCGAGCCCAATCCAATTTTACGTGAACCCACGGTGGAAGAGTCCATACCGCCTCTTCCAGACTCGAATGGGGTCCAGGCAAATCCTAACGAAAAATCTCTTGGAAAACGGCCGGCACCAGCTACCGCCGAATCACTTATGGAACCTACGGATCCCCCGAGTGCTAAGGAGTTGGACATAATCCGTCGTCTTCGCGCTGACCTGGAAAGATCACGGTTAGAGGCGGAGCAAAAGCATACAGACTTGGAACGGCGTATACGGGAACTCTCAAATAAGAATTCGGGTCCGGATGCGCCGGAGGTCGGTGCGAACCCACACAACGCCCCCAGTGAAAACGATAGCGTTAGGGTAGTAGACGATACCAAGTCGAAGCTACTCGTGTTACGTCGGGGGAAGCACGACAAGACCCGTCGTTTATTGTCCGTGTCGAAGTCGACTGTTCTTCATGTTTCTTGGTTGGGAGTCATGCAATTGGTTAACGCGGACGCAAGGTGTGCCTTTCTCTGGTCTTTTTGATCCGTTTGGTTGGACTTTTGCTAGGCAAATCATTGCGGCAGGCTTTGAAGAGGGTGCTCCTGACGGTGTTTCGGTCGAGGACACTTGTCTTCTTTCACCGGCTTCGGCCGCTCTGGCTTTATCGGGGACGGGATCGCAGCTCGGAATCGCAAGTCTGGGCAAGGTATTTCTGCCTATATGTTAGCCCCTACTGGACAACTAATGCGATGTGGTCGTTCGTAGGGAGGTTTTAGGTTCTTTCCACTATCAAGTCAACCTCATGAAACCAAAGGAGTCTGTGCGGTCACTACAGTCAGCTCTAACTCGGTGATCACCCTTGGTCACGATCATCGTTACGTTCACTGGCAACTCGACGAAGATCGTTATTCTACCACGCCACTCACCATGCACAAGTTAAATCAATGCACGGCGTTGGCATTCGATCCCGTCTCAAACAGTATTATAACTGCAGGTTCAGATTATGCGAAGAAAGGTAAACTGACAGTGCATAGCTTGGGTAGCTCAGAGCATACATCTACGACCGTTGATCTCAGCAACCACGCTCACCACGTGCACACGGATTGCGAAAGCCCGTCGATCTTCCTTCTTGAGGTACGTCTCCAGGCTTCAAAAATTCTAGTGCTTACTTGCGCTACGTTAGCTGGCTCGACTCGATGATCAGTTCCAGGTCCACGATATGCGGTTGCCTCTATACCGGTGTGTGCAGAAGTTTGGGTATGAGAACGTTGTCCACGAAAGAGGGGGTTTCCGCACCCGAGGTAAGACGCTTGAAGTTCCCGTGTTCAACAATCTCTGAAGTCCGTCTCAGGGAGCACTCGAGGACATCTCTTCGCTCGAGGGGACACTGGAATAGTGAGATCGTGGGACCGCCGGAACCTTTCATCATACCAAACCGTAAGTTGTGACTAGGTGAGAAGGGTGGTGCGGCAATTAACTTTTCGTTGTATTTTTAGACCCAAGTTGTACCCCACCAGAAGGTTGTAGAGGTCATCCTTGACGGTTCTTCTCTCATTTGTGCTACCGAGTCTCATCACATCACATCTTATCCTCTATTTTGACCCTCTGTACTTGTACGTGTTATTTGGTTGATTATTGTATCATTTAATTTGCGCATACGTTTTCACGGCTTCTTGGGTTTCGCGCGGTTCATATATTTATATAAGCAATACACTATACAAGGAGTTACGCATATACGAGGTATCGCTAGCGAAGTTACCGAAGGTATCCAACAGAAAGGGGAGAGGAGCAATCTAGTAAAGGCGGTGAGCAACACTCCAATGATTTCCAATGGACTTGAATAAGGCCTCTTCTAGCGACGTTTCGGTGACAATCCGGACGAGGCGCGGAACGGACTCCGTGCCCCCACCTTTGGCAGACATAAACTCGTCATCAATAGATAGTTCTTGGGCGGGGTCTAGTTCGCTATATGAGAGATCTATCTCTTCGTCCTCTGCGTCTAACCCTGGGTAATGAAGATGTTCCTCTTCGTAATCAATGTCATCCATCTGATCCCTCGAATCGTCCTCCACTTGTTGCATGTAAGCGTCGTAGTCGTCATAGCCGTCACAGCCGTCTTGGAAGTCCTCGCCATTATCGCCCTCGCCGTCCCCGTATATATAGACCAATTCGTCTTCATATTTGTAGGTTTCAAGTTCTCCATCTTGAGGAAACTCGTCGTCATACTCGAGCCCAGGGTAGGCACCATAGACTTCTCCTTCGTAGGCTTCTCCTAGCTCTTCATTCAACGCGGGGTCGTATCCGGCGATTCCTTCGTGATAATCCAGAACATCCCACGCACCCTCATCCAACGACGCCATATGCTGAATGTTGTCCGATGAAACCGTGTCCTCCAGATTGTCTGGTGGAAGCATGTTCTGGACACCCACGAAGTCGATAGGCAATACAGAGTCTTGATATTCCACCCTATCAAACCGCCACCCGTTATTAACAGGCGTGGGATCGGTGTCGTAGGTTTGAAAATGAGAGAGATAAGTAATTGGGGGTGGCGTGATGGAATAGGATGAAGTCGGGTTCGGCGTGTGCGTGTATTCCTGGTTCTGAGTAGAGCGAACTGGGGTACTGCTAGCTGGTGAGAAATTAGGTGGGCCCTGAAGAACAGGATAAGAAGGGACCTGGATTACATGACGGCGCTGCGGTCTGGATGCTGAGTCTTGAATTTCTGAAGGAGGCATTGACGAAAGAGGCGGGCTGGAGGCGGGTACCGCCTGAACTTGGGAGGTAGGAAAATAAGACGAAATAGTTGGACGAAGAGGTTGCTCCTTCCGGTTTTGAACCGCCACAGTAGGAGGTTGAGGGGCGACTGTATGCTGCTCAGATTTCCGCAATTTTGAACTCCAAGCGCAGCTATCCACTTGTATAACGACAGGCTTTTCCTGAGCGGGAGGCGAAGGTGTAGTGCCCACAGCACAACCTGAAGAGGGTGTTCCTTGACGCTCAATGTCCCATGGCGGCGAGCTTTCACGAATTGGTCCAGGTGGCGGAGAGGGGGATCCTTGAATATCGTCCTGATTTTGATCCACATGAGGTTCTTTGCGTGATTTTCCAACGGCTCGTGGCACACTGTCAAATCTGCCTTTTTGACGATTAGCGTGTCGCATGGCAGAGTGAGCGCTGTGAATACTGGAGTCATCTGATTCGTCCCCTGAAATTTCGCTGCCATCCGAAGGCGCCGCACGAGTCTTGTTGAGGAACGCAGATTCGGAAAACACGATGTCTATCATTACGGGGCCGGAATGAATACGATGAGCAGGGCTCTCGATGTGAATAAAACTGAATTAGCTGGTCTTAAACTTGCCTGGTTGTTTCTTTCTCCCCAATCTCCCAGACGCCTTGCCCTTGTTGAACACCCCCACGGTTGCGCTTGGCTTGATCTGCCGAGCACATGAGGTCAATCTTCATGCTAGTGATCAAGTCAGTAGACCCACAGTCAAACGCGATTTCCCGAGGTTTTGCGCCGAGAAGTTTTGCATTAGGAGCAGTGCGGGTGCGACCTTGGTCCTTTTCAATCTGGATTTTTCTTCCGGGGCTTTCGTCTTCTGTCTCTTCTTCTTGGACCCGCCACCTTCATGCTCGTGCTCGTGTACCACGTCAGACACGTCCTCTTCTTCGACCGCTCTAGTAGCGGACCGCCTGGCCCGCCTGCGATCGCGGCGGTGCGCCAACCCTGCATGTAATAAATGAGGTCCGCCCATATGACATAAAGCGGGATACCTACTCTGAGAATGCTCAGATTCATCTAGTTCAATCGCCTTTGGTCCGGCTTTCAACTGGGAAGGTACTGATTTCTTTGGCCGAATAGGGACATTCACTGCAAGGTTCGAGGGGAGGTCCACTAAATAGTCCAAGGCGGGAGCCTGAATCAAGCTTGGCAAACCAGATTTATCCGAGGTGGCGCTGGCTGCGGTGGGGGGAAGGTCGTTGTCTATGGCAGCCGCAGCTCTTGGAACCAACATCGGACTTGTGGGTTCTTTCCGGGAAGGTGAATCTTTCCAGGCTGTACTCGTATCTCGTCCTTCGGCCGCATAGAAAGATGTTAGCGATCGTTGGGTATCTAGAAACGCCTGGACGCGTCTCGTCGCCGCACCTCCCCGGTCTCCAGCCGGTGCAGGCATCGTCCGAGGCTTAGAAATGACCAGATTACAGGGAAGTATTTTAAAGACGAAGGCGGCGCAAATGAGAAAGCAGTCGGGGTCAGTCAGCGGATATGCCGGACTCGCTGACAAATCACGTGGGAGGGCCTGGTTGATCTGGTTATCAGATTACGAACCGGACGACTGAAATGTCTTAATAGTCTCATCGGGCACCAGTCGCACGTTATAAACCCAGTCCCCCCATCTCCCTCACACGAGTTCTCCCCACCGTTCCGTTCCTTGTGTTCTCCCATACCACCACTTGGGGTATATAAACTTGCCCTTAGTCTTTTAGTTGCTGCCGAGGACTTGTCGCACTCACACGGGGACACATTTGGACCTTTTCGTTTTTTTCGGGGTCGTCGGGCTTTCGTTAAGAACATTATCTAGTGCTATCTCTGAGCTAGCGTTGTTAACATGAGCCCTACGGAATCCACGCCACTCCTACCCTCATTTCATCCCACTCACCAGAAAAACGTACCGGCCTGCCCAGCACTCGCCGTCCCTCGCTTTATTCTCGCACCCTTCCTTTGGGTATTCTCGTACCTCTACCATCTGCTATGGCTCCACCCCTCCCAACCTATACTTCCAACCACTACGCCCAACCCGCCCCCGGCTCCGGACCCCGCTCGCGACGCCCCGCTAGGACATAAATCCGAGAAGCCAGTTACTCAGGCTATCCTTCCACGAGACTCCTCGCTCGTCGTAATTGCGCGTTCCGAACGACCGAGCACGACATACCCCACATCTTCCCTGAAAAAGACCCCAAGCTATGACTCGATTCTTCCAATGAAAGAGGTCCGGTCCGTACGGTTTTCAGCTATCATCGACATACACGAGTTTTCTAGAATAGTTGGAGAACCGACTGGCATGGTACAGGTGAGTTTAGACGTTGTGTGTTGTATGTCGGGTGCAAAGAAGCTGACTTTGTTTGCGTGATCGCCAGCCCATAAAGACGCCGAGCGCTAAAACGCCAAGAATGGAGAGCGGACTTCGACACGGGGCCTCCGAACGCACACGCCTCGCGTTTGAGCTGGACCCCCAACCCCTGAAGTCTTCATACAACCACAAAATAGATGAAGATAACGATTATTACTCTTCGCGGTCACGATACGGATCTCCTACTTATTGATGTATATGTATGCGCATATTGTACTTTTATTGCATAATCCTGCATTGCTTTCGATTGAATTCAATTCGCGTTTCAGACCATAAGCACGGGTGATGCATAAATCTTTTGGGCATATGTGACATGAAGTACACGAGAAAAAAGATAACAATCAAACAGTATCGAGGACCTCCGGCTCCTTGTAGTCCTTGACTACCCGCGTGCCAGTCTCCTATAAACTCATAACCAATCAGTATACGCGTGAGGTCTAATAGACAGTTACTACGCACATCACTTCCTCCACCGTGAAGCTCGAGGAGCTTGGACATATCGAATTTGGGCGACTTCAAGATCTTCGCCTTTCGGACGTACACGTTCTGGAGAGGGTAGATGCCTCGGCACGCCTTCTCAATCTCCCGCCCAATTGCCTCGGGGACAAACTTCTGCACCAACTCTTTCAAGTCGCAGCTCGTCGCCTCCTTGGTCATAATCTCAAACATCTTCCTCCGGATCTCCCGAACCTGTGCAGACTGCGCATACGTCGTCTTGCGCACCTGCGTCTGCCTCCTCTTCGTGAACCCGATCGCGAAGAGACGAAGGAGGTAGCCGTCGGTCGTCTTGACGTCGACGTGCGCCTCGATGAGGGTTTGCCATTTACGGACGAGGGAACGGAGCTTGTCTGAGGTGAAGTCCATGCCGTGGAAGTTGGTCAAGCAGTCCTTGCCCTGGACTTCGTCAACGCGGAGCTTGATCTTGCGGAACGCTTGATCTTCATCCTTGTTCAAGTCACCGAGCGAGAACTCGACAATGCGACCCTTGAGGGAGTCGTTGGCGTTCCCTACAAGTACTCGTGTTACAAAGAGCCCATAATACGAGATAGCGAGAACGTACTGAGACCCTGAGATCGGTTGGTCAAGGTCTTGCCAACATTTCGAGTATCAAACATCGAGGGCGCCTTGATATCATACCAGTCTATATGGGGTGCATATCAGCAATGAACTCGTAAATGAAGGATACATTAAACCAACCTTTTCGGGAGAACGGGTCGACGACCTTTTTCTTGATGCCCTTCTTGCCCTTCGACAAACGCTTATTCTACAGCGCGAACGTACTATTAGCACATCTCACGACATGGCATCTTGGAGTAGTACGTACTTTTCCAACGGCCATATTGATTCACAGCCCAAATGAAAGAAGGAAGGGGCTACAATAAAGCATAGTCAGACCACATAAAATGTTGCACAAGACGTCAAAACATACGAGGTCGACAGAGGGGGAGGTCTCAAGGAGTAAATCCACAATCTGTTAGGGTCGCCCGGATGCAAATGCGTGGCTTGGTGATGGGTAGGACCAAGTTAGTAAGCAATGGGATGAAATTGGATTCTGGGATGTCTTCACCTGCCACTTTAACTAGAGCTGAGTTTAATCGGGCTTGTCGAGAGTTTTTAGAGAAAGGTTCTACAGTGGCTGGAGATGTTGACGAGAAATACACTGGAGCTTTCAAGGGATGGAATTGGACTGAACACCCAGTGAGTCTCAAGGTCGGGATCAAGATGTTGCAGTAATTTACTCATGCTATAGAGCGTTTCAGACTGGGGATATCTAACGCGCACTGCGTTTTCGAGAACTTACTCCACGAATGATATTCAAGAGTCAGAGAGTGAAGCCTTAGAGGATGAAGAGCTAGTCGAGCCTCAAGACGAATCAACTGCGCTTCCTGTCGAATCTAACATTGACGGGCTATACCTCCATGAAAGTATCATCTGGCACCCGACATACATGGTTCCGGCATACTATTTTCAAGCCGTCGATTCTGGTGAGTATCGCCTCGTTTCTTTCACGAATATAAACCAATCCCCTCATTGCTTTAGGTGGAAGCCCCGCCACTCTAGCACAAGTTATATCCACGGACCGCTTTAAACGACGCACCCTTCTCGACTCTAGTCTAGAAATAACTGACTCAGTAGTTCAGCCCAAAGAAACGGGCAACGCTCAGTTTCCCCTCCTCACTTCGGGCGACCACCCGATC
>JANWGL010006671.1:0-28717 GCA_025200755.1 Ceratobasidium sp. C01 | reverse complement strand
GCTCTGTTGGATAGCGATATAATCTCTGCGGCGAAAGGTAATAATAGAGACATTTCGCCGATTTTTCGCTGAGTGGATAAATGAATTAGTGCTGGTGTATGCGCAAAGGCAGCTGGGGTACTGGTTTGTACGTACTACTGTGCTATCGATCAGCGCTGTCGCTTTGCCCACTTCTTCCTTTAATTCCTTGGTCTCTGTGTCTCGCGTTTTCGTCGCTTCGTCGTGCCCACTTAGCTCCGCTCTCAAGGATTTCGTTCCACTTTCTACCTCGAGGATTCGCTCTTCAAGTTTGCTGACGCTCCCCAATTCGGTGCTCAATGTCTCATACTGGGCGGCGAGCGACGCTAGTCGTGTTTCGAGCGTAGAACCAACCTGCGGAGCATGTTCCTCGACAGCTTTAGTTCGACCATTTAGCGTACTTAAGCGTTCGAAATCGACCTGTAAGGCGAGTTGGCAAATGAGCAACGCTGCACAGCGTCATCTAACCCATAGTTGAAACGATCGCACCTTTTGTGATGCTTGGACGAGCGAGGTCAAGGGGGCTAGTTGGTCCGCAAGCGAAATCAGTGGTTCGACACGGTTGATGAGCGGTAATAGAGCGACTAGATCGTTCTAACAAGATTTAAGTTGATTAATAGTAAAATGCGAACGGAAAGTCTCTCACTCTGTTGAGTTGTACCATCTCGCTAGTTCTCTTGGCGCGTACTTCTCCTGCGTTCATAGTGTGCTCGAACTCGGCTATCTTAGTGGATCCTTCCGATACGTTGGACTTCAAACTTTTCATCTCCTGTTCGAGTGCGTCCAACCGATGCTGGTACTCTTCAAAGTCATCAGCCTCTTCCTAAAAACGTTGTTGTGATCAATATAACATTCAAACCATCCGCTAGGGCACCTACCTCCGTCTTGTCACGAGATTGTGTAGTTGACGTCGTGGGTGGTGTTGTGCGGTTCATTTCGTCCGGTCTCTTCTTAACGCGAACCATCCTTTGGGCGAGGCTTGTCCAGTCAGTTCGCAATGATTTCACGTCATCTGACACGGCTGCGAATTGTGTCGGAAGCGACATCAGCGACTCGGTATGACCAGCGAGTGATACGAGCCCTGCTGCTTGCTCTTGCAGATTGCTCAAGGAAGACATCTGGGCCTGAAGTAGACACATATGCCCCGTTAGAATTCAAAGATACGCGTTTTCCTAAACCACCTCACCTGAACGGTTTGCAACGTTTTATGCATCCATTCCGTCGTCAATTTCCCCGCTGTCAGATTCGCACTAATCCCTTTAGTCTCTTCGGCCACTTCTTGGATTTGGGCGTTAGCGCAATCTATATCATCCTCTAGCCTCTCTAGCTTCATTATGCGACTCATCGTCCGAACGAGAGTGTCCGCCGTCTCTTGGGTCTTCATAATGCAGGCATTAGTAAATAATCGAAAGGCAACGACCAAGTTTGACTTACCGTGGTTGACAGAGTTTCTACTTTCTCGCTTAGAGGATGAACCTGATCGATAGCTCCCTACAACCGGATGTACTGTCAGCTCAGTCGATAGATATACACTCGCCTGGGATACCTTGATCGACTTGAGTGCTTCAGCCACATTAGGATGCACCTTTTCTAGTCCAAGCACTCTCTTATCTAGTTCGGCCAATTTGAGGCGTTCTTCCTCCGAGCTACGTTTGACCTCCTCCCGTAAACGCGCGAGGTCCTCGGAAGTAGATTTGTGCATAGGGATGAGGGACGATAAGGATGCCGATTGGGTCGCGAGCGCTATTAGCTCTGGAACGAAGTTTTTGAGCGGGCTGAAGGATCCCATCATGCTCGTCGCACTCCCGGCGGCAGCAGAAGCCGCCTCCAGCGCCGCGATCCTGTCGTTTATAGAAAGCACGGTTGCGAGATGAACTTGAAAATCTTTGGCTCCGCTTTCAAGTTGAGCGATACGCCGTTCGGTTTCAGCAACATTTTGCTTTGTGGGGTGATCCTATTAAAGCACAGATTTAGTAAAAGTTCAATAAATATAAGCTATGCATAATTTACCAAGGCGTTCAGTTTTGTCACTTGTTCGGTCAGCATGGGGACGCTATCAATTGTTCCCTAGGATGGCACGAGATTTAGACGACTCAAGCCGGGTAAATGTTTTCAGACTCACCTTAGCAGCCTCTAGTCTCTCCGCAAGTCCACGGACTTCGGTTGGCAAAGTCTCCAATTTCCGCATCTGCTGCTCTAGTGTAGTTGAAATAGATTCCATCTGAGGAAGGTCGCGTGAGTGTCGAGCCACATCGTCCTGGAGCTGTTCAACGTCCTGTGCGAGTTGTTCATGCCCAGATACGAGGGATAGCAAAGGTGTACATTTCGCAGCTAATTGCCCCAACGATTGGACGTGGTCTTGTAGAGGGGTGAATGTCAACACTGTTTCCCGCAAGCCATCAACGGTGCCAGGAAGTGTCTTCAGCGTCGCCATGCTGGCCTTTAACGGGAAAACCGAAGCAACGTCCGTCTAGAACATCATTGAGTGAAGAGAAGTACCAACGTAGCCAAGACACTTACGACGAAAGAATCGAAGGTATGAAGTTTCACAACCCTCAAATCCTCACCCATAGATTCGCATGTACTCTTCAACGCATCCACCTGGGCTCTTTCTGACTCGGATTTCTCTCGTAAATCCACTAGTTCATTATTGATATTCTTTACTCGGGAGTGGGCGGAGAGCAGGGTATTGACCTGCGGAGCAAGTGGTAGCAGTGGTTGAATATAGTCATGGGTCTCTTGCGTTTGGCTCTGCGGCAAGAAGGGTATAAGTAGCCGATGGATAAAATTCAACTACACTCACCTGTATGTTCCTCAAGTCGGTTTCCAAAGTTTCCAGACGGCTAGACTGACCGCTGAGTTCCTGCTGAAGATTCCTAATACCCCGTTCTTTCATCTTAGTTTCCAAGGCGTCTAGTCTTGATTCGACCGCGTCGTCCTTCGCCTTGACGAAGGCGCGCAACACTGGCACATTATCGCTTGCGACTTGGTTCGAGAGAGAAGTGAGGCGCCCGTCAAGCCGTTCATGAGACTTCTCCACCTGCGCGATTGCCTGGGCCAGGCTATCCTCATTGGATTTAAAACCCGATTCAATGCCAGCTAGTGTGTTGTCTAGTGGGAGCAGTCTGCGTTCCATTGGCTCGATTGTCTCCGAAAGTCGATTTACCTGAGCCTCAAGAGTCATAACCCGAGCATTCAATTGTACGGCTTCATTGGAGCTCGAGGCAACAGGAAATCCTTCGGGAGCCAAATCTGAGAGGTCTCGAACACAAGTTTCGAATATCTCCATGTGTGAATCTCCTTGCTCTGCAGCCTGGCGGGCGGCCGCCACCATAGCAGGGTTGGTGTTGTCTCGACTCGCGTAGGCCTCCGCTAGCCGTCTCTGTTGCGCGGCCGATTGATAAGCGATTACACCCAAAGCTATATGTCTACGTGTGGCAAGTGGATTCACTTAATATTGACAATAGAGTACTCAGCAACTTCAAGGACGCACTTCAAACTAGCGCGCCAAAACTCGGCTATCCGTAAGTCCCGCGTGGGATCCGCTTGTGAAGTGGCGGCACTCATCCCTGCGGACAGAGTGTCCGTAGACATGTCGGAGTAGCGACTATGACAATCGAATGAAGAGATGGTGGTAGTAAAGGTACAATTTACATCAAGACTTGCAAGATGGTTACTTGTGCAGCCGAATGAGGAAAGAGAGATCCCCGGTTACCTAAAAATAACACGTGACTGTACTTGGCGCTTATTCACGACCCACGCGCATCTCAACCTGTCGCTTCCTTCCTCGATATTCCGATCTAAATCGCTCGTTTTCCCCACTACGCATACATACAGCCAAAAGTTACCAGGGCCGACTGCCAGGTACCTAAACACCTGTGAGCCGCCACGAGCATGTGCTCCCGAGCGCTCCCAAGCGCCACACGGGTTTTGCTGTTGTGTCGGCCAAGTTGACAGCTATCCGAACCCGGAGGCTGACCCTTCTTCCTTTATGTCTTAGCATATCTCCCGAAAAGAAGACACTGCGCCATCTGGACTGCTTTCCAAAACTCGCCAAGTTTGACACGAGAAGACGCCTAGTGTGTACAATCCATACGTCACCCGACCCGCAAATATCGGAGAAGTACTTATCCAGGCTTGGTTTCCCGGTCCTCGATGGGCTATATAGCGGTGAGTATCTCGTGGGCCACATTGCACGTTTCTTCCCCTCAGGCCCAGCAGAAAATGAAGGATTTGACTCTAAGCGGCTTGATTTTAGGGCTCGCGGCTCATTCTGCGGTAGTTCAGTGCTTCACACCTCGTTCGTAAGATTCGCTAGCAGCACTTGCATTACTTATATGTTGTCCCTCGCTCTATTTTATCTAGGCACCTGGGATGCCGCGTATACTTTGGCGCAAGCAGCCGTCGCTCAGATGACTCTGGACGAAAAGGTTGGAGTGGTCACTGGTCAAGGTCAATTCTCCAGTGAGTATGTCCCCATTGTATCCTGCAGGTATTTTTATACAGACGTCACCCAGGTCGCTGCATCGGCAACACCCACGCTGTTGATCGTCTGGGCATACCCTCTTTCTGTATGAACGACGGTCCAGCTGGTATCCGGGCGGTAAAGAACGTAACCGGTTTCCCAACGGGGATAAACGCAGCTTCGACGTTAGTACTTCCCCCATCCATCGGGACCCGTATTGATTTCATCTCTTCGGCCATTCTAGTTTCAGCCGCAGGCTCATGAGGGCTCGTGGACAGGCTATTGGAGACGAATTTCGTGGAAAGGGTATCCAGTGCGTAGTAGACTTGTTTAGGACTTTAACTTTCTGAACAAACCTTTGCTGGTAGTATTTTTTTAGGACCCGCCATGGATATCGTATGTTTGCTGATTGTATGTTTCAAGTCCAAAATCCAACCTAAATGCTTCTTTGTAGATGCGTTCTCCTAAGGCGGGACGAGCATGGGAAAGGTATGTAACTCTATTCATTGCGCATACCGCTTTGAACTGAGGGTTTTTGTAGCTTTGGGCCTGACCCGTAATAACGTCCTGCATTCTCACTAGTACGACACATAACTGAATTCTATTTCTTATCTAGATATCTGAACGGCGAAGGTGCATACGAGACCATCATGGGGGTGCAGAACGCTGGTGTGGTACGTTCTGAAATCCTACTCGTTGGTATATTTAGTTCTATTTTGCTGATTCCGGTCTCTAGACCGCTTGCGCGAAGCATCTGATCGGAAACAACCAGGTCAATCAATCTCTCCTTATGCCCAGCACTTATTATTTAACTTGCTTTAGGAGCACTATCGCTACACTTATTATAGTGTTATCGATGACCGTACTCTTCATGAAGTGTACTGGTATCCCTTCCTTCGCGCCCTTGACGTACGTGCATCCTCGCGTATCAAATACGTCCGTTCTGTGAACTGAAATTTGTTTCAGGCCGACCCTGGTGCATTTATGTGAGTCGACGCCCATGATTTAATCAAGATCTATAACTGAACTAGTTGACAGGTGCGCTTACAATCGCAACAACGCGACGTACTCGTGCGGAGATCCGGCCCTTTTGGGACCTAACGGACTACTTCGCAAGGGAACAAGTTTTAGGGGTATGTTAGATCTGCGCATACATTTGCGGATATGCATATTTATGCCACCATTTACTCCACAAAGGGCTGGTAATGAGCGACTGGGGTGCGACACATGACAGTGCTGCCACCTATGCTAATGCCGGGCTCGACATGGAGTAAGTTTACCTCATAAAATTGTTTATCTTCGCCTTATCTCTATCCGTGGTTGACAGGCAACCGGGCGATTGGATTCTTATCGGTGGTGGAATATACGGAGATGGTTTGAAGAGCGCTGTTAACAATGGCAGCGTCAACGTTACAGTAAGCTCCTACTCTTGGCCGCATAATCCTGTTGATACTGATATAACTACTAGCGCCTAAACGAAATGGTCGCTCGATCCATTGCCCCCTGGTATGCCTACGTGAATTGCTCTAATCTTTTCTCCAGAGTGCTTACACATCTAAAGGTACCGCTTCGGCCAAGATTCTGGCTTCCCTGCGACGAACTTCGACGCACAGCACCCCGATGGCTCTGGTTCGTTGAATTTGGGTGTGAATGTTAGAACAGACGCACATACAGCTCTCGTGCGGGAGATCGCTTCCGCCTCAGCCGTTTTGCTGAAGAACTCGCGCACTGCTTCAACTAGCGCTGGTTTGCCTCTTGCCCTTCCAAAATCGATCGCTATTGTTGGGCAGGACGCAAAGAAGGGCTCGACTGACTGCAAGTTGAATGAATGTAACGACGGAACCATGAGCATCGGGTAGGCTGAGCTGTTTTGGACTTTCGCCTCTGGTTGGTTTGCTCAATTATTTCACCATCAGGTGGGGCTCGGGCTCGAACTCTCTCGATTTCCTTATTGCACCCTACGATGCGCTAGTTTCTCGAGTCGCTGCGCAGGGAAACAAGACAACTATCACTGCGTCCCTCTCCAACGACCTCAGTGCTGCTGTGACAGCGGCGCGTGGAAAGGATGCTGCACTCGTATTTGTCAATGCGTTCGTATTTCATTTATATGCTTTGCCAGACGAGCTAACAAATATATATAGGATGAGCGGAGAACTTGGTGCTTGGGATCTTGTGTACGTGTATCATTATCGAACAATCCCCTCTTAAACTAACAGCACACTAGCGTCGGAAACTTTGGTGACCGAAATGACCTCGACCTTTGGTATAAAGGTGGCTCACTCGTAAGTACAACCTTCGCTCTCTTGAACCCTATGAGCTGAGACGTTATTTACAGGTCGAGCAAGTCGCCGCCGTAAACAACAACACTATTGTCATTGTACATTCCGTTGGTCCAGTTGTGTAAGTACCTTAGTTTGACCTGCAGACTCTGTTCTGATTTCTGACCGGTTTTAGCATGAACTGGGTGAGCTCCCCCAATATCACTGCTGTCATCTACGCTGGTGCCCCGGGAGAGCAGACTGGCCCTTCCATCATGAATGTGTAAGTTATCCATTTCCACATTTATAGGCGTGCTAAAACAGTTTGGTTTCAGGTTGTATGGTGACTATAACCCTCAAGGACGTCTTCCGTTTGCGATTGGCAAGGTCAGTTGTATAATGTATGAACTATGCATATGCTTACGAGCTTTCTCTAAGAGCGAGGCCGATTACAATACAAACATTGTTTATAACTCACTTTTTGATCCCACCGTAAGTGGTACCCTTTAAAATGCCTTACTGAATTGCTAATCGGTAGACATTTACAGATTACCTACACCGAGAAGTTGCTGCTCGACTATAAGTACATGGCTTCAGCTGGTATCACACCCCTCTATGATTTCGGCTATGGCTTGTGAGTAACACATGACACATGTACGGATAGAGCTTTAACCTCCTTCGAATATCTTTAGGACATATGGGGGCAAATTCGACTACTCGGGCCTCGCGATTACGCCGACCAGCACAAGTTATACTATCACCTTCAAGGTGGCCAACTCCGGAACACTCAAGGCGACCGAGATCACGCAGCTCTATTTGGGCTTCCCTGCCTCTGCTGGGGAGCCACCAAAGAACCTCCGTGGGTTCGATGAAGTCTCGCTCGCAGTTGGCGCTTCTTCTACGGTCACCATGACGCTTTCTATCCGCGACATTAGGTGCGTAGCCTCGTCTTTTGACTTTCCCGTTGTTCAGTACTAACGAAGCTTGCGGATCCAGTGTCTGGGACACACCATCTCAGTCATGGAAGCGTCCTTCCGGGACGTTTACCGTCTACGTCGGGTCCTCCCACAGTGACATCCGCCTTCAAGGAACGTTCTAAAGGCCCTGTGTGCGCTGTGACGGTAATGGGGGCAAGCCCTGCGGCTAAAGAGCTGATTGGGTTGTACCCCTTCATTATTCGTTTGCTTTTCTTGACCACGTGCTTCAACTTTGTTCAGCGTTTTGTCCAACTCGCCGAACAATATACTATCCTCTCCTTTTATGCAATACTGAATTACTTGAACCCGTTTCTGATATACCCCCGGCGCGTCTCATAACCCATCTGGGGCAGTCTAGAGCCACGTCACTGAGTAGCCAGTAAACAAGCTTGCCGGTCACCGGACCTGAACGTCGCATTCGCTATTTCGGAAGCTCGTAAGTAACCTACCCCGAATATGCACTTCAGCCTAAGACGGAGAAACTATGGTGGAATCCTCCTATTTAACGACCGTCTCCCTCACACCATCCAGATTCGATGATGAGCACGGGGCCAATTTAGAACCTAATTATAATTAACCGGGGTGCTTCAGGCCGTGTGGACTGCCGACCTGACCAGCTCGTTACTCTCATCTCGGATTATATCTATCCAATACGCACTACCTCGGAGATACCTTATAGACTATTGCAGGGCTGATTTCCTGGTTGAGCGGTATAAAAGCGACTCAACCAGACTGCAACGCAGTTCCCTAACGCCTACGCTCATTATTGTCTAACAATGTCTCGAATTGCCACTCTGTCATTCGTTGCGTGTGCGACGCTGGTCGCCCACGTGGCCGCTCAGCAGCCCATCTATGCTCAATGCGGTGGTCTCACTTGGACTGGAGGCACTACCTGTGTTTCGGGGTCCGTGTGCGTGAAGCAAAACGACTGTATGCGCTTATTTCCCTGTTTAGAATATCCAACTACTAAACACCTGTATTCCTCTTGCAATTTCAGACTATTCGCAATGTCTGCCTGGTACAGCCACTACAACCACTACAACCTCAACATCAACCACAACTACGACTACGAAGGCGTCGACCACCACTACCTCCGCTACCACTTCTTCGACCGCAGCTCCTACCGGCGTCAAGTACTGGTTCTCTTTTGGAGACTCTTATACGTATGTCCGTCGTTATATCTTTAATAACAGACTATTCTAACAGAGTACGTAGTCAAACCGGCTTTGATATCACCGGTACCCTCCCTGCTGTCGGAAACCCGCTCGGGAACCCCACGTACCCAGGCTACACAGCATGCGGATCTGGTGAGTACACGTTTGCTTTGTCTATACAGGTATACAATACTAGCATATTTATTCCATATTCTTTCTTAAGTACCTAACTGGGTCGATCTTGTCACGACGAAGTACAACACAAGCACACTTTTGACATACAATTTCGCATACGGTGGCGCCACTATTGATGCGACTTTGGTTGCCCCTTACACCTCCACCGTTCTGTCACTGACCGACCAGGTAAGCGTTGCGAGCACAGACTCGTTTCCTGATGCTCACAGATAAACCTTCACTTCAAGGTCAACAACTTCCTCAACCACACGACTGTCGCCCCTTGGACCGGATCCACCGCGCTCTTTTCCATTTTCATCGGTATCAACGATATCGGAAACTCGTGGTACAACTCGGGCGACCGGGCTGCGTTCTCCGACACCCTCCTCAACGCGTACTTCGCCCTCGTTCAGAAGATTTACGCTGCAGGCGGGCGCAACTTCTTGTTCTTGAACGTCCCTCACGTGGATCGTTCGCCGCTGGTACGATTTCAGTTCAGATTTGGTAGTATATGCGCGTAAATCTGACGTGGTCTTTGTGTTTAAGATGTTGGCCCAGTCCGCCAGTGACCGTGCCACCGAGAGTACAGTGATTGACGGGTTCAACACCAAGCTTGCGACTAAAGTCGCTGCGTTCGCGTCCGCCAACTCTGGAGTAAGTGTATCGCGTCCATCATAAGCCTTCTGCCCCCTCACGATTTTTTTCCTAGGTCAAGACCTGGATCTACGCTGACGATGTTAAGCTCAATACTCTCCTTGACTCGCCTACTACATACGGCTTCCAAGATGCTACGAGCTACGGTGATGCCACCAACCTCATGTGGTGCAACAACTACCACATCTCGAGCGGAGTCCATGACTACTACGCGAAGGATGTTGCTGCTTTGCTGAAGGGGAGCTTCACCAAGCGCTCCGACTAGTTAGATAGTTGTTCTGTATGCATTTCACAGTTGGTATCAAAAATGCTTTTATAAACTCGAGTATGCTAAGTGACAAGATCCAGAACAACAATTATATACGAGAGCTCTAGGGGACGGACACACTACACTCAGACCCGAATATACGATGCCGACTAATTGCGCCAGTCCACCATCTCAGCCTCATGCGTCATAACACAAGCGTCTTTCCGTACGGGTATGATGCGAGGGTACACAAACTGAAATATTCGGCGTCAGCAGTGTCCTTGTGGTATATGTTTATGTTACCATACCTTTTCGTTATACTCGTGCATGACCTCTCCGTTGAGAATTTTTCGATCTTTCAGCAGGCCTTCGTAAGACTGATTAAGTGCGTAGACCTAAAAGGCTGAGGTGAGCTTGGGCGATCGACGGGTTGATCAAAAGCCTTACCTGACCGCTAATGGCAACCATTAGAATGAGAGCGATGAACCAAGTACTTGATGAAAATATCATCCACAGCAGGGCATGCGCGGGCGAATAAACGCTAGATATAGGGATGAGTATTTGTATATGCTAGGGACGCATTTTAACCAACCTGAATAATGCCATTTCCATCTCACCAGGCAGCCACATGTCAAGTTGTTGCACGTTGTGTGATTCGCTTTTCTCAGTTTCCCTTGAGGACTTTGACCCGATCATTAGTCGCCTAAAAAAAGGCGCGTTAGTTGGCAGACGCTAGCTTACAGTACTAAATAGACTCACCATCCAGAGGATATGTGCAGGCCGAGCCCTCGCGCAAGGCGCCAGATTAGAGAAGGTGGTGGTCGATTGTCCATATCACGAGCAGCAGTTGTCATATCCATGCGAACCATCCTCGCGCGAGGAGAGTCGACAAGGTTGTCTCGTAAATGGAGATGGTAGGATCGAATCGTCGTGAACAAATAAAGAGCGTTAAGTATGGAGATTACGAGCAAAAGAATGGTCATAGGGGTAGTCTAACGCCAGGCTGTTATCAATAACCATGCACAGGTGAATCAAGGTAAGATTACTGACCCAAGAAAACCATGGTGTGGGCTCTTCCTGTTCGAATCCAGCAACAATATGGATTTCGCGGTGCATATCTTCCCAACCAGCCTCCTCCGTTATGTGGGAGCGAAGAACTGAATACCGAGTGATAAAATGAACCACATGGAGAGCACCACCGAGCACACGTCCGGATGTCTCTGGAGGGGGAAGAGGCAAGTTGGACAGCGTAACGACGTCCCAAAGCCATTCATACAAAGTCGACGGGAATTCAGAAATTCTGTAGAAATAACATTGCTAAGCTATTCTTCAGCTTGGCCACATTGTTTTACGCACCTTTGACGCCACGGCTTCTTCCTCACAACCCGCTTTCTTGCCACCTTTGGCGGCGATAGAGCACCAGTACCCGTCGGATCCTCTACAGCCGCTCTCCCCAGCTTCTTCCTCAAGCTCTCAGGGCCAGCATTTCCTACGGCAGACGCGTAGGGTGGCGGCCTTTTCCCTCGTGCAGCCTCCCAGTCAAACGCGTGAGTTGCACTCAGCGAATATAAGTCGGGTCGGCGCTCGCTGTACTTTGCGAGAGGAGTCGTAGGATCTGATGTAGCATAGGGGAGGCTCGCTCTTGGGCGACGTATAGATCTAGGAGTGGTGGACATCAAGCTAGCAGACCTCGCGGAAACAGACAGACAAAGCGCAAGCGCGCTGAATCCAACCAAGAGTCATGTGACCGAGCCTGAAAAGAATTTCAAACTGACCGGCTTTGCAGCTTCGGCTTGGCCTTTGACTCTTGACCTTAAATCGGTCCTAAATTTACTTTCAGGAGCCGAGTCAACTGGATAGGCCATTTCAGCGAATCGTGACCTACCACATCATCTGGATTTATAATAACATTGCTACCCTCCACCTATCGGCCTCCGCGAGTCCTCCACCTCCTCCACTCCCACAGACGCAATGATCATTCCCATATGGAGATGTTTGTGGTTGGTTGGTCGACGGGGGTATAAGAACGTCACTGAAGATTGAGATCCTCACTTAATTACGCCTCCCTCATATTTTCTACCCATAAGCTCAGAATGACATCGACCGAAAGCTCCTCAGCTAAGAAAATGAAGTATGGTCAGTGCCATTCTACATGCATATATATGCGTATCCTAGCTCTCTTATACCACCGAGCTACGTACTTACGTCGACTATCTATGACAGTACGTCTCGGCCAGTCAGGCCTTAAGGTCTCTCGAATCATACTCGGGACGATGTCTTACGGCTCACCGGACTGGCAAAAGTGGGTGCTGGGCGAAGAAGAGGGCATTGCGCACATCAAGAAAGCGTGCGTATGACTCTCGGATCTTGTGTTGTAGAGTAGCACCTTCTCACTTTACGTCAACCCGATGCAGGTATGATCTGGGTATTCAGACATTTGATACCGCAAATGTCTACTCGAACGGCCTCTCGGAGGTTATTTTAGGCAAAGCGATCAAGCAACATAACCTTCCTCGGGATGAAATTGTCGTTATGACCAAGGTATGTATAGATAGTGGTGATACCGGCGCCGCGATCTCTGATTTTACACGAAAATTTCAGGTTTACTTTGGTCTCGGGCACACTATTGGGGAGACATTCTTCGGGGGAGGCGGATACACCAATGAGCACGGGCTCAGCCGCAAGGTCTGTATCAATTGCGTATTGCATCTAGGTGGAATACTAAACGTCCTATTGCTTGCGGGGTATAGCATATATTTGATTCCATTAAGCGTTCTTTGGAGCGATTGCAACTCGATTATGTCGACGTTCTTCAATGTCATCGTTTCGATAAAGAAACGCCCATTGCTGAGACCATGCACGCCCTGCATGATGTTGTTAAGGCTGGATACGCTCGATATATTGGGATGTCTAGCTGCTACGCCTACCAGTTTCAGGCAATGCAGAACTACGCAATCGCAAACAACCTAACACCATTCATCTCGATGCAAAACCACTATAGCTTGGTATACAGGGAGGAAGAGAGGGAAATGATGCCAACGCTTAAGGTGAGTACTTCATCGTGGAGCGCAGGTGATGCGTTTTAACGTGCGCCTTGGAGATGTTTGGCATTGGCTGTATTCCTTGGTCGCCACTTGCCAGGGGGTTCTTGACTCGCCCTCTGGATCAACAGACCAAACGCGGAGAGACCGACCGGTATGTAAAAGAGGGTGCCCTTAAAGCCGATATATGCTGATGGATCCGTTGCTCAGGATGATAGCAGGGTATTCCAAAGCTCACGAAGGGAACAACGAGATAGTACGCCGGTACGTGTGGCCGCCCCCTCCTCGTAGAGCTAGTGCTAATACAACTAAACAGCGTTGAGGCACTCGCTAAGAAGAAGAATGTTTCTATGGCTCAAGTTGCCTTGGCATGGTGCATGTCTAAAGACCCAGTTAGTGCCCCTATCGTAGGCACGACTAACCTCAGCAACCTGGAAGACCTTGTTGGTGAGTTGAAACCACTTCGCCGTACGATATATGCAACGTATTGACCTCTATCAAACGTACTTCTAGCGGCCGTTGACGTCACTTTGACCGAGGAGGAAATCAAGGAGCTTGAAGAGCCGTACGCACCACAAGCTGTGTTTGGCCATAATTGACTGGCTGTATAATACACTGAGATCAAATGAAAAAGAGAACACTTAGGATAGTGTGTTGGGTTTTGTCACACTGAAAAACTCATGGTCAGAATCAACGTCTCTGCCTCAGAACATGTTTGTTTTCCGTTATTGAGTACAGTTCGTCATCATTCGTAACCTCACTATTGATGTCCAATACTCCTCAGCAAGTGTACCTAGTTTAGATTGGCGGGGGGGGGGGGTGAAAATCAGTTGCTTTGGCGGGACGATTTGTCTTACCTCCGTTCACCGAAATCTCCCAGTCCTGGGATGATGTAAGCTTTTTCATTCAAGCCTTTGTCGATCCACCCGGTGATCTATGCCACATGTCGTTGAAGTATAGATATTTAGGCTGTAATTGTTACATACCATTCGGAGGGCGGGGTATCGCCCACAAAAAGTCCTTATTCCTTCAGGAGACGCGATCTAGGGAGGATGTTGGGTCGATCTGGCGATCGAAATAAGCGCTAACGTACCAAGTTCAAAAACATAATCCTAGTTCCAAACGTCATTAGCTAGCCGTATGGAGTAGAGTCTACTTGACGTACCTCTCTTCCGCAACTCCCGCCTCTTTCAATACTTCGAACAATAATTCAACTTGAGTTCTTTGGACGCATATATGTTAGACAAACCTTCTACTGCCTTGATTGCAGAGCCACCCGTCGCTATCATGAAACCGGTAAAGCACGTTCGATATTGTCAACGCGGTGGCGGCTTACCAAGCATGGGGTCAAGCAGCAGAACATAGCGCTGGGCGATGTCTTCTGGGAGCTGTATCAAAAGTGTGAGCGGACAAGGCCCTTAAGGGGCTAGAGCAGTAACACACGTGCCTTTGAGTAAAAGAGCTTGGCCTGGGCAGTCTCCTCATCCTATAGAGTGTCGTTAGATTCACGTCAAGACGATCGAGATGGTACCTACCCGTTGAATAAGGATCTTGCCAATCCGAACGCTACGGCAAACTTCCCGGAGTCCCGCTTCCATAGCCTACGTGACGTGGCATGAGGTTTAGTTATAATGTAGTAAGCTCGAGGTAAGGAATAACTTACCTCGCCTGCTCGAAGAATGGAAACACCGCAGATACGTCCTTCGAAGCCAACGCCTTCATATGTCTCCCCTAAATTTAGAAGACTCAGCTAACGCGCTATAGCCGTACGAATCATAGATCCTACCAGTGGGAGTCTCAACAGTTTTAGGAATAACAGGCAAGTGGTTGAGACCTACATGATGTCAGCGATGGTATATCGTGCAACTACTTCTTGGTCGCGTGCTCACCTTCCTCAACCAACAAGCGAATGATACGGTCGGTGTAGAAGATAAAATCGCCCCTACAGTGTTTTTAGATCAACCGCATACCAATAGAATAATTCAGGTTACCTAGGCGTATCTTTGTTCCTAATGATTGTGTATAGCGCTTCGAGCTGCGCGGTCTGAGGGAGAGTCACGACATTAGGAGGCAGGGACGCAGGAGAGGTCTGGGAAGACTTGTGTTCAGAAACTGCCATCCTGTGTTGCGGGTTTTTGTGAAAAGTAGAGTTCGTTGAGCTCGAGGGGCGAGGACTGGAAGCAAAGTGAAGCTCCCATCTTCAAGAACACCAGCCGAGGGCATCCGGTCACGTGCCATCTCCACATCCCGAAGATGATCGGCGAGGCTCATTAAGAGATAAATCGGGTACATTCATCCAATCTTATCAGGAAACATAGCCACTTGTAGCCACCATTCTACTTTCCTTTCTTCTCCTCCTCTTGCTCTTCTTTGAGACTCATCTCAATCGCATGCGCAATCGCTTCTTCTTCACTCATCTCTTCGTCCACTTCATCGGCATCTGCATCCTCCTCCTCCATCTCCACATCGCCCTGGTCCTCTCGCGACATTGCAATTGCTTGGGCTAGCAGTGCGTCGTCTTCGTCCTCGTCCATGGAGGGGACATTCTCCGTTGTAGCTCCCCTCGTAGCCGCCGCAGCTCCTGCCCCTGTTACTGCAGCACCTAATCCGCCAGCTGCTCCAGGTTCTACAGATTCGGGAACTTGTGGGAGAGATGGTGCCGCGGAACCCGCAGGAGCCGCTCCCTGGCGTGCTCGCTCTTCCTCCATCGAGATTCGTAAAGCCTGAAACATATTTAGAACCAAACTCAAGTCAACAGCATGTTGCGCACCATTGCAAGTTCGGGGTCCAGGCTGGGATCAACTCCAAACTCAAAATGATTGCTACCACCCGCTTCTCCACCAGCCATTCCTCCCGGAGGTACACCGTCTTCTCCTGCAAGAATTGGTGACGATAATATCGCATCCGACAGCAACAAATTCGCCCCGGAAGGAACGGTCAGTAGGTGGCTGCGCTCTCCGGGTTAGTTTTATAACCTTGCTGAAGAGGCCAAGCTAGATTTACTCACCTGTTGTCCGAGGAGTTTAGAGTATCCACAAACGTCCTGAGCAACGGATCATTTATGTCCTCCTCTCCAAAGGACACGACGTCCACTGCAACATTGTTCTTCTTCAGCTTCTTCGCTAGCCTCACCAGGCTCTTCTCGTCTGTCTCTAAAGGAGAGCCAAGGAAAACAATGATGCGTTGTCGTTGATTCTTGTTCTGTCGATGTTTGAGCGCAAGCTGGGCCACAGCAAGACCCGTAGCCAAATCAGCGTTCCCACCAATCTTAGCGCCGTGGAGGGCCGTCAGGATCTTGCCGTGGTTGGTGGTGGGAGTTACGAGTACTTCGGGGCTAAGTGAAACGGTGTGAGCAAGTTCGACAGTAAATGGCCAAGACAACTTACGCTTTACCAGCTAGTGTCATTAGCCCTACTGTGCTCTCCGGATTGGCATCTGTCTTGGAAGTAAACACAACGTTCACTGCGTCCGCTTGCGCGCCGAAACGTGAGGGCTGGTAATCGCCATTCCGCATGTACTCGGAATTGTCGATCCTGTTTGAATTGTGTAAGACAACACAATAGCAAGACAATGGATTAGCTTACAGCAATATTGTTGCCTCAAGCATGTTGAGGTTAATCAAGGGCGGTTATGTGGTGAATGATGGTCGAGAGCGCGTCTTACGCGTCCCATGACGGATTAGGATGATGATGTAAGCTAATTGTACGGGCATGCCACTTCTACAACTCAAGAAACGTCGGAGACGTGTTTGTCATAGATACGAGATGATGATGATGATGCACTTATATCCTTCACGCAACCGATATCAACACGTAGAAAGCACAACACAAGTTTAAACACAATCCATTCAATTCGTAGTGTCCACCCATAAGGCACAGGGCATCTAACACACCCGCGGGAGCTGATTTAGAATACATCTTCGTGCATGAGAGGGCACTCTTACCTATGCAGTCGGTGCGGGCGCGGGAGCAGCAGCTGCGGGTTCAGCAGTAGTTGTGGCAGTCGCCTGTGCGGCATTCGCCTTGGCCGCGTGCATGTACTTCGGATCGTTCCAAGGACCCTGGTCCGCCATCGAGCATCCTCCAGTGCACTGACAAGTGCCGCCCAGATCTGCGGGCAGGTTCTCTGCAGGAATCTGCTCAAGCAAGGTGCTCTTGTACGAGCCCCCGAGTATCGCGATCTTGCTGACCGTAACTTCATCGAGCCAAGGCTTCACGAAGGACCATACAGTCGAGAATAAATAGGGCGCGTTGATAATATAGAACTTGCCCATGCATTCGGGATAACGGTCCTGGCCGATCTGGGAGGCCTGCATAACGTAGTCCTTGACTTTGTAGAAGTTAGAAAGTCCAACGTTCTGCAAGTCGAGAATCGTGCAGGAAGTTTCGACCGGATGGCCGACCGCGGCAGAGCAGGCAGGGAGCCTCTCGGTGAGGAATTTCTCGTATTCCCAAACTAGACGTTGCAATAGACGCTCTTGGGTGGTAGCAGCATAGAGCGCTTTGATATCAAGTTTGCCTAGTCGCTCGATGTAAATCGGTCGTCCATCCTATCAGTCGATCAGCATATCAGCATATCTCACACATGGTCTACGGTGGCTCGCGTACCTTGTCCATTTTGTGGTAATATTGAGGATAATACTTGTCAACCTCGGCCTTCTCCTTGAAGTCAAAGTTCCTGTTTGCCACGGGTGATCAGCTCGCTGCGCGAATTATTAAGCGGAAACGCGCCTACTTAACAATATCGTCCACCCCGAAGTCCTTGCGCCACTTCTCGCAATTGGTGAACATCAGCTTTGCCTGTGCCAGGTCAAACTTGCGCGCGCGCAAGAACCGCAATAGAGTCGCGTCGTCATGTCTCTCGGGCACGAAAAGCCCTTCGTCTGTAATCTCCTGCTTGAACTTGCCCAGGATATGTTCTTGCTCCGGGCTGAGGTGGCCCACGCGTCCTGCGAGCGGATCTCTGCCAAGTGGTTGTGGGTTATCAAGCGCGTCATGGAAAAAATATAGAGTGATTAAAACCACGCTTACTTCGGGGGGGCATCGGGAGGCATGTTCGATACTAAATATACTAGCTTTCAAGGATTGGGGTCGTAAATGGGCGGTAACGCGTCAGATGCAGAAGGAGAGCAATGGTGGTCGTTGGATAGAACAGGTCACGATTACAACGAGGCGTCATTTCACTGAATTGGGGCATCGTCCCTTAAAGACAAACAAATGATGCACATGTGGCTCCTGCGTGTAAGTTATGAATTCCGTCCTTCACTTTGAAAATAAATGTATACAAAGCGCGCTAGTAGCTGCAGCTATCAAAAACAAAAACAAAACAAGATCCAAGAATTACAACTCGATGCTATCATACAATATCCCAGAGGTCTTCCAAAGCGCAGCAGAACTAGGATGAAAGTAATTGTGTTAGCTTGGCATCACTCCATGGACAACGGAAAGTTTGCTTACCTTGCCGCACGCAACCTGTCAGATCATCGAATCAAGAGGAAAGGGTCAGAAAAGAGAAAAGCTTAGATGCCATGCACAGGGGTACGTACAGAAGCGGAGAGCGAATAATCGCTTATTGAGATCTTTTCATCCACAAATGCATCAGCAAAATCGTCCTTCCTATAAAAAGGTAATAAGTAGCGGCAAAAATGCTTGGTATTTGCTATACTGACCCCCTTGCCATAGCCCCAACGAACACGGCAATCGAATGTGTTTCAGGCAACGTAGGTAGGTATTTTGACAATTTGATGGTTTGGGCGTCGCCGGAAAGCGCTAGACGACGAACGTAAGTACTGGATCCCTCGCCTTGAAATTAAGTATACTCACTAATTTTATGGGTATTAGCAGGGAAATGATCCGTAACGGGGTTCTATATCGCAAGGAGATTGAGCATACATGGAAGCTTTGGTAGAGGCAATCTTACCTTTATTACTTTCAGTAGTTTTTCAGAACCATTCACACCCCGGATGCTCAAGCGGTGTAGTAGTTGCACTAGAAACAAAGAAGTCAAGCTCTCGTAAAGAAGCTATAAGAGGACAGACTAACCCATAAGCCCCGAAAAGCGTTTGAATGTACGCGGTATGCGTACATGTGGGTTTATCTCGATTAAAACACCCTTGGCAGTATGTACATACACCTGTAGCCGGCCGGCCTTGTTAAGGGGCGAATCGAGTAAGGTCAATAGACACTGGAACAATTTTAATATCATAACATACAACGGGTAGCCCACGAGGAACATACCTGATGCGTAATATCCGGCCTAGCGTCCGCAATGTCCCTGCCAGTCTTGGCCAAAATGCCCTGATGATCGTCGCAATTCAAAAGAGCATATTTCGCGTCGCGCCCCTCCCTGCCGGGAGCTCCGCGCGATGCAGACCCAGAAGAAACTTTGTATGCTTCTAAGCAAGCTTGCTCTAATACCACAATCAACCTGCGCGCGGCGGCCTTCTGAACGGGGGTACGGGGAACTGTCGGCTGTACAGGCACCATGGTCGGGTTCGTTGGGATCACGCGCCTCTTTGCTGTGGGCAGTGGTCGAGTCGGACGATCAGCAGAGGTATCCATCGCATCGTCTGCGCCGACCGTATATACGACCTCATCTTCATCGGCAGACCCGGCTTCTGACTTGGCATCGACATTTTCCTCCGCCCGAGCGACTTTGACCACACGAGGACTTCGGTTGAACTGCTCCATCGACTGAGAACGCTTGCGCGAGAGATTAGCAATGGAATCTTTGGGATGAGGGCCCGTTTGTGAGTGTCGGCGAACGCGATCCTTAATGCTCATTCCTTGGGGGATGTCAAAATGTAGAGCTGGCATGGTGGTGAGCCTGAGGTGGACAGAACCAGGCAGTATGACACGTACGTCAAATTTTGAGCATCCGATATATTGACCTAGTTTAAAAAGCGGTTTAGATCTTCAAACGTGTGAGGCTGGTTGGACGTAAAACAAGGATGCCGAGAAGGATGCCACCCAGAAAAGCACATGATTTTTGATTTGCAAAAAAGTCAACAGCACCAATCAGAACCAAACTCAACTCACGACCGAAACAAGCAACGACTATTACCTGTAGACTATTTATACCATAATAAATAGGACAGTAAAAGTATCATCGTATTAATTGAACATGTACTGTACTCTGTACACTATAAGGAACTTATTGCGAATCGTGGAATCGAACAAATAGCTATTCAACCCTTTCGCGTCTTGGACAAGTCCAACATCTGGGTAAAGAGGTGAGTTCAATATACCGACGCATACAGATATCACTCACACAGTAGCTTTTCGCCTCTATCAACTGTCTTGCAGCATGATTCATAGCCTTAGACTTAGACGAGCCTTTTCCGGTACACCCGGGAATAACCCAACGTTCAAACCGGCAAACAACTGTTCTTAGTGTGTAAGCATCCAACCGATAAATTAGATATATATAGTGCCAACTCACAGCTAATATCTCTCGCGACGTATCTATTGTGCGAGCCCTGGCCTTCGTTCGCGACAGTGCGATAGAAAGACTCCAACTTTACTGTGCAGTCCTGGGCCCAATCCTGTTCGCGGAGCCAATGGCGCGCAGCGTCCTGAGCCGCTATCTCGGCCATTCGGCTATTGCCAGCTGCCCGCCTGAGGCGCCGTTGATCATCTTCGCTAGGTTTTATATACAACGAACAAAACACTACCAATCCCAACGTGTGTTAGTTATTCATTTGCGTCCGGAAATCCAGCAACGTGCTCACACATGGGCACCATGGTGTGTTCTGGCTCATTTCCTACACCTCGTTCGAATTTAGGCGCCCACTCGATTCGCGCGTTTGCTTTCGCTTCCCAGATTTTCAGACTATCCAACCAGCCCATCTCGGGCTTTGTCTTTTTGTAAAAGACATATTGTGGTACTCTAGACTGCATCGGGAGAAAGGACAATTGCAAGAGGAGTTAATGTGAAAGAGGTGCAAGTTACGGCGAGATGTGGTATACTCTCGTTCACATACCTCTTTTTATGCTCTGCTTGCCACGACCTTCGTGTTGTGTGAGGGAGCCTAGAAGCTACCATCACATGCACGAGAACGAGTCAGCTCCCGTCAAGCGACACTCGACGCTCATCACATAGGGCTCCGCGGCTGCGGAACTCACTCGTACAAACCTTTGTCTAGTTGTCTCGGGATATATTTGGGGGTAGTGTTGTGAAAGCCTACTGCGGTGACCTTGGCAGCGATACTGTCTTGGTAAAGATCCGCGAGAAACCTGATGATGAAACCGAATTCGCTCAATAAAAGGGGCGGGAAAGATCCACAGCGACCAGTAGTAATGTATGCACGCACCGCCCATCCCACGCGTCTGTGCACCCGAACCCGTTGACTCACGCTCGTAGGCTGATCAAACCGGTGCTCAGTACAAGCCGGTTCAAAATCGAGAGATTACGGGCCATTCTTGCCGATGGCCAAGACGGCTTAGCGAAGAGACACTGTTCACTGTCCGGTCAGCGTTCCGTACGCCAAGCCGAAAGCGGGCACAGGCCTCTCGCCGAAGGAGGGCGGTGACGAGTAGATGCTAATGATATGACCTGACATGGAAAACCGGTAAGTAATCCGGTGTTGGGTTGAATGCAAACGGCAAGCAGGTGAAATATAGGTGAAATACTAACTATAGGACTAGACTCTAGTATGGCGAGCGTCGTAAGTCTCGCATTCGGGCCGTACAGTGGCTCTCTAACTCACGCAAAGTAGTGAAGAGCCAAGGACATGGTTGGAGCTACTGAGGAACCTTGGCGCTCATCTCGGGGACTATATTTGGCGCGCGCCAAACACTCCATCACTCCCCTTATTTGGTGCGGTGTGCAGTCGGGAACGCAATAACTATGAATTTCCTCATGTTTCACACGCAACAGACGATTCAAAGAACGCAGTCAAGCCGCGAAAAAAAAGGTGAGGTGGAAATTATCGAACAGGCGCTAAGTAATTTACAACAAGTTGAAGCGAAAAAAAGAGTGGACCCCGCTGAAAAACCCGCACATACACACATACATATGCACGTCCGTCAAAGCGGACTTACCGACTACCGAAAACCAATCTAAGTGCATAGTCTCAAACTTAAAAACAGGCAGGAAGACTACTGTGGAGGCTTGGACATGGCGCGTTGCACCCGCTTGGACGTGCTGATTTGCCGCGTGCCCAGGACAGGTGACGCGGCTGCACCGAGCGAGAACAGCGGCTTGGAAGGCGTCGCAGGAGATGCGGCGGCAGCGGCAGGAGCGCCAAACGTGAATCCGGTTCCGGACGCGGTAGTGGGTGTAGCGGAAGCCGGCGCGCCAAAGGAAGTGGTCTGGGGTATAGACAAAGTTGGCTTGGGGCCGCCAAACTGGAAACCTGACCCTGTGCTAGCAGTGGGCGTGGAGTTGGCAGCACTTGCCTCGCCGAACTTGAACGATGACGACGCAGGTGCGGTAGTTTGAGAACCAAATACCGGGGCGGCAGCAGGTTGAGTAGCCGCCAGCTGAGAGCCAGAGCCAGATGTCGTAGCGCCGGTGGCCTTCGGTGCGCTGAACGCAAACGGTGACTGGTTCGAACTCGAACCGCTATTTGAACCGAACCCGCTACCAAATCCGCTCGGGCCGGAAGCCGTATTACCACCAAACACGTTGGTCGACTGCCCACCGGCAGTGGTCCCGAATCCACTTGATGACCCTGCTCCAACGTTTCCGAATCCGTTGGACGTTGGCGCCGCAGCGGGCTTCGCATCACCGCCAAACGAAAACATGTTACCCGCGGGTTTCGCGCTCGACGCTCCGCTCGCATTTGTGCTCCCGGTGTTGAATGAGAATCCACTGGTGGTGGGTTTCGGCGCAGGGGCGCCGAACGGCGAGGAGGTGGAAGCCGTAGTGGAAGGCGCAGCGGACGGAGCGGCAGCAGGTGTCGGTGCGAACGAGAATCCGCCCATGGGCTTCGTAGCAGCAGGGCTGGGGGCGGCGGGTGTCGCGCCAAATGGCGAGGGCGCTGCGGCCGCTCCGCTAAAGGGAGCAGACCCGAAGGGGGTACTCGCAGGTGCGGGATCAGTAGGCTTGGGGGCATTTGACGGCGCCGAAAACGCGAACGGGGAGGGCTTATCGGCTGCGGTTGAGGTAGGAGCACCAAAGGCCAGCGTGCTTGCGGGGGCAGGAGGGGCGGCGGTGTTAGGGGCGCCGAAGGGCGAAGCGGTAGGGGCAGGAGTAGGAGCAGGACTAGGGTTCAGTCCAAACCCAGGTGCACTCGACGCGCCAGTGGCGGGCAGGGGGGCGAACAACGAAGGCGCCGTGGTGGAAGCAGTGTTGGAAGCAGACGCCGTAGGGAATGGTAGTTTGGGTATTTCGTCCTTCTTCGGGGCCCCAAAGGACAGTAGGTTTGAAGGCGCAGGGGCAGGGGCAGCTGGCTTGGGCGCTGAAGGGGCAAGGCTAAAGGGCGCCGGTTTCGCGGTGGGTTGCTCGGTAGCCTTGGGGATAGTGGACTGGGTAGAGGGGGCGGTGACAGTGATTCCCGGGGCTGGAGTAGCATTGAAAGTCGGTGCCGGTGCGACGACTGGTGCAGGCGCAGGCGCGGGTGCAGGCGCCGTCTTGGCAGCTTCCGCTGCTCTCCGTTCCCTCAAAATTTTCAGCGCGTTGGCCTCCCGTTCCTGCTTCTCCCAGGTCGGGATCAATCTACTCGAGTTCATGGACGTAGCCGGAAGTGTGCCCATGCTATACCGCATACGTCGAGGGCCTGGTGACTGAGGAGTAGTGGCGGTAGGAGGCGTATTGAATGGATTAGTGTGCGGGCTGTTCGTCTGCAACGGCGATTGGCCGGGCGTATTCCAGATGGTGTTTGCAGTGCGCTGGGCCTGGGGAATCTGGAGGTAAACAAAGTGAGTCACACATAGAATGTTCAAGCCGGAACGACATACCCTGCCAACGGTGATCGCTGTCGTAGAAACGGCGCGAGGTCGCTCGTCCTGACCTTGGTTTTCCTTTCCTTCAAGGGCTTTCTCGGGGGATGAGGACTTGGTCGGGGTGGGAAGGTTCTCGTTCTCTTGCCAAGCGAGTAGCCCATCGCCCTTGGCCTTGGCATACTGCTCCTCAGTAAGCCATTTCTCGACGAACACTTCCACCTTATGCAAGTTATCCTCATGTTTCGAATCCGTGGGCTGGAGCAATACTTGCATCAGTAAATAATCATCACTACACTTGGGTCGAGCTCACCATGTAATACCGCTTCCGGCTTTCCTTGACAGTGGTAAACCTCAGTCGGTCGCCGTTGGCACCAACCATGTATTCCTGTCCATTCGCCGACCATTTTTGCCCAATCCGGCGACCACCACACATAGGATCCCGCGAGACAGTTGGATCCTCCTCCTCCTCTTCCTCTGCATCATCCTCTTCCTCGACCATCGTCAAATCGGCATTATGATCCCCCGCTCTGCCACGTTTATGAACAGGCATGACGTCATTGAGAACAGACGCTGTGTCGACGTCCTTGCGCTCACGTTTGGTGCCGCGTGTCTCTTGAACGACCTCGGACTTCGGGCGATGGGCCTTGGTCGACTTGGTCTGGCGACGCTTGCCTTCGACGCGAAGATCGCCCTCCCCGTCGTCCGCCAGGCGCTTGCCCTTGCTCTTTCCAGTTTGGGGTGCATACTGATCGGAAGCCGGCTTGGACTCGATCGGATATGATTGAGCCCACAAAGGCTCATTGTCCCCGTCGATCATGGCCTCGGAACCCCATCCAGCAGTACGAGAGCGCTTATCGTTAGGTATCCCCGATTGTTGTTCATCCGCCTCTTCGTCCGCAGTGAGATATAACCGCTTTCGAATCCGAGCCTGGGAAACATTTCCAGTTGAGCGAGACGTAGTTGCTGGACGAGTGGTAGAGGATAGAAGACGCCGATCACTAGTGCCAGCAGTGACGCCGGGTGGGTAAATGCCACTGCTGCGACGTGAACCTGATGCAGCAGCAATAGCAAAGGCGGAACGTGATGAGACAGTGGGAACGGTCGGGACCGAGGTGGCACGGAAATTGTCGACACTATAGCGGGGACCCCATGAAGCGGACGCAGCTGGGTGAGGGAGCTGCGAGAAAGCGCGCGACGAGTCAGAGCCAGACACGGTGGCGCGGGGTGGCTGTGGCTGTCCAAAATTGAACGATCCAGATGGGACGCGAACCGGTGGCTGGCCAGGGAAAGTGGGAATAGGAGGTCGGGAGCGAGCTAGAACATGAAAAAAGTTAGGAGGTAAATGAATAGATGGGCCTTGGTACTTACGTTGAGGGCGGAATCCTTCCATGATGGTAGTGGAGGAAGTGTTGTTTTGAAGAGCTTGGGAGCTTTGCGGGTGCTCAGACTGGGATGAAAGGGATTGGCGTACAGAATTGCGCGCGGCGATGGAGGCCGCCTGGTAAGCCACGTTGAATGGCCGATGATCATCATCGGGGATGCCATGTCGTCGACGAAGTTCCCTATGGTATGATCAGCAAAGTGTTCGGCGAAATGATACCCAGACATACCTTTGGAAAGTCTTTTCTCGTTGCGAGCGGCGCCAACCTACTGCGTAATGGCCGATCCAATAGACAAATACGAGAATGGCAAGGGGAGCAAAGACCGTTGTAATAGCAACGCGTGCCTTTGACTCTGTAATTGCGGCGGGGATATCCTGAACACCAGCTAAGGTGTCATTGGAGACATCGTCCCAGTAGTGTGCGAGCGTCGCCTGCGCGCTTGACGGACCTGGCTCCATTTCCACGCAAATTTTTGGGAGGGGGGTTGAATGGAGGAGGGGGTATCGGACGGTGTTCTGCTGTGAGCAGGAACAGTCGACGCGCGCTGTGTTTAACAGCAGGAGTCGCGGGAGGAGGCGCGGTGCTTGGGCCGGAGGGGGGCCTGTGGTCGTCAGGTTCAGGAGAAAGCAACCCAACATCCGGGGTCCTCTGATCCAACATCACTTCACACTCCGCCACAACAACGACCAATTGTTCCACGCCATGAATAGGCATGTCTAATTAGTCGCAAATGTTATTCCTCCGTTTACTGATTAAATTATTTCGTACAGAGGACCGGTTATACTAGTGAGCAGGATGGTTTGTCATAAAGAATCACTCTGACTGTCTGGTTCAAGACTATAGACGAAGCAGAGGTGAGTTTTGTCCATTGGCTAGATTCCCACACCTGCTAAGACCTTGGTACAGTTCCTCCTGGACCAAGTGGTCCGTCTTTCTTATCCTTTGTAACGACCGCCACTCATCAGACCTATGCAGCCTGCACCGGCAGCAGACGAAGACGAGATAGTCACCAAACTTCGGCGCAAGCTCAGCGACCTTCTTACAGACCTCCGCAAAGGAGCCGAAGGAGTTAACCGATAAGGGAGTTTCCGGTATCCCTGCCCGAACCCAGATATTCGTTGTTTATTATAGAGAAATACAACTGATGTTATGCTGTCGACACGGGTCGCCAATTTGACCGAGCTCGCCGCCGGCCGAGTTTGATGATCATCCGTCACTCAGTATGTCCCTCCACATTCATCTTATCCTCCGCTTTAGAAGTACTTCCTCCACTTCCTCCACCTCCTCCACTCCCTCCATCATGAACAGCCGCGTCATGAGCTTGAAGAGGCAATTTGCACAAGGATTCACACCAAACATTCCTTGACCAGAAACCAATATAAAGTCACCCCCTAGCATTCTGCTAGCCATCACACCCTACATCCACTCGAACAGCCTCACACTTTGCTTTTCACTATGGCTTCCCCAGCAGGCAAGAAAATGACTTACGGTACGTCTATGCTGTGAATACTATACCGCATTTCATTTCACCTGATCGCCCATCGATGCTCCATAGTCCGCCTTGGCTCAAGTGGCCTCAAGGTCTCTCGCATCATTTTGGGTTGTATGAGTTATGGCACGCCCGAGTGGCAAGGATGGGTCTTGGATGAGGAGGAAGGTGTAAAGCACATCAAGGCTGCGTAAGTTTATTGTGCATATACACAGCGCGCTTGAAACTAATATCTGCTCTTTGTCTGTTGCATAGCTACGACGCTGGGATCCAGACCTTTGACACCGCTAATGTCTATTCGAACGGCCTCTCTGAGATAATTCTTGGGAAAGCGATCAAGAAACACAACCTTCCCCGCGATGAGATCGTCATTATGACGAAGGTGTGTAGCGCTCGGTCTATGACATGCGATGCGAGACGCTGACCGTTGACCTTGCAGGTATTCTTCCCAGTCGCGAAAGAATATGGAGCGAACGGTGTCGACTTTGGAGGCTCCCAGGAACAACGCGATGCCGCGGGCCTCGTCAACCAATATGGTCTCAGCCGCAAAGTGAGCCCAACATTCTCAACTTGAGACAAGTCACGGACCTTGTTTCCATTACACAGCACATCTTCGAGTCCATCAAACACTCCCTCGAACGTCTCCAACTTGACTACGTTGATGTCCTTCAATGCCATAGGTTCGACTATGACACGCCCATCGCCGAGACTATGCAAGCCCTACATGACGTCGTTGAGGCTGGATACGCGCGGTACATCGGCATGTCGAGCTGCTACGCCTACCAGTTCCAGGCGATGCAGAACTATGCGATCGCGAACAAGCTCACGCCGTTCATCTCCATGCAGAACCACTATAGTATGATCTATAGGGAGGAGGAGAGGGAGATGATGCCCACACTTAAGGTATGCGCGTTCGGTTTGCGTTTGTATACGAGTATGTAAGCTAATGCGGGTGGGTAGATGTTTGGTGTTGGTGCTATCCCTTGGTCTCCGCTCGCTCGCGGCCGTTTGACTCGACCACTCTCGAAGCAGTCTTCCCGCGAAACCCATGACCCGTAGGTTTAATATTGCTTGGTTCACTGGCTTTAATGCTGAATTTACTGTAGATGGATGAGCGCAGTGAGCAGGCGTACCGAGAGCGAGAACGCTATCATTAATAAGTCAGTCTTCTTCGCCCGTCCGTTCTTCATCATCTAACCCGCTTGTGCAGCCTCGAAGCGCTCGCCACTGCCAAGGGGATTAGTATGGCACAACTCGCGATCGCCTGGCTCCTGTCTAAGCCTGAAGTCGCTGCCCCGATCGTTGGGACGACAAGCCTGAAGAACCTAGAAGATATCATTGGTAAGTTGCCTCATGATGAAATCAAGATTGGAATACTAAGTTGCTAATTGTATGCGCAGGTGCCGTCCATGTCACTTTGACTGAGGAAGAAATCAAGAAGTTGGAAGAGCCTTATCTGCCTCAGGCCATTGCAGGACACGCTTGATTGTCCTCCAGTTGAATGTAAATTCTTCGCTGAAAATTCACATTTTGTTCAAAATCAATTATTCAGAGAGGTCTATTGGGCCCATTGCAGCTTGGTTACCATGGGGAGAAATAGGAATCAACTCAAGAATCGATTGCAAGCGGTGCAGTAATAATACATTTCAGGAATATACATGCATCAAGACCTCGTCATTACCAACGTCATTACTCGTCATTGTTCGCTCGTCGTAAATCAGGCAATTAATTTAGAGCTCAGCCTTGGCACTGGCAGTCTTTTTCCCAGCCTCGGCGCTCAAGCTCGATGCGGCGAAGGCGGCCTGGTCAGCCTTCTCGTTAGCGTAGCCGGAAGCCTGTTTGGAAGCATAGTTGGCCTGTGTAACATATGAGATGTGATTGTGATGCTGGCTTAGAGGTTCCATACCTTTTTCTCAGCGGCAGTCTTCTGGCCACCAAGGATATTCAAGATAGCAGCAAGCTTCTCCTCGGA
>JANWGL010006666.1:0-17993 GCA_025200755.1 Ceratobasidium sp. C01 | reverse complement strand
TTATGCAGGTTTGCAGATGCCTCCACCCGCTCTGTTAACACCATAAGAGCTTCGGTGGAGTCGCTGGCCAGCTGCATAGCGGATGGCATAAGCAATATCACGGCGCGTAGCTGCGCAACTACGGCCGGAGGGGTATCGGTGTGGCCTGCGGCGAGGCTAATCTGGTCCGTGAGGAGCTGTAATGTGATCGGATCGTCGACCTTGCTAATAAACTGTTGACCATGAAGGTACTTGCGAGCCGATGCAGCAGTTCGAGGGACAAGGGTGGAGGGGGCCGAGGAGGGGGCCGTAGGTTCCTGGGAAGGGGCGCAGTTTGCGGGGGACGCAGGGTTCTGGCCTAGTCTGGATGTGGCACGAGTTGAGAGTCCAAGGCCTGTTGGCGGTTTTATCGCCTTTGTAGCAGGTCTTGCCATCGGGAAAGCAGTAGATTAAGAGGAGTATAACCAAGCAGGGGGACAGAGGAATTTTTAGGAGAGAAATAGAGACGGGAACAGCCGGAAAAGACAAGGCGTGGGGACACAACGGGGTCCTAGCGGTGTCGGTGGTGGTGGTTCCTCCCTGGAAGCTGGCATTTCCTTGAATGGTCCATTCAGTATTATGTTTTATCCACCTCATTTTCGTTTTTCATATGTTACCCACAACCGGTTCTTATTGATGTGTGCTGTGCATACTCAGATTTCTTGTTTTCGTTTGTATGTGCTTCGGGGTTTGAAGTGTCCGCGTTGTGTAAAATTATCGTCGCGCAGGAATTTATAGTCCTCGTAAATGACTCTGCACCACAAAATGTGGTCCTAGCTCTATTACAGGACTAAGTGCATCGTAATTGCAGAATGAATCGCCGGTTCCCGTTAAGAGATAAGCCAGTGTTGGCATGTATTTGACTGACGAAGAACATACAGGTGAAGGATATTTATGCCAAACAATATAGTCAATAGCCCGCCCTACGATCCGATCCCTGAGTGTACCATGCCGATATCAGGGGCTCCCGGATGGCTTCTCGATATGGGTGGGTCGGCAAGGTCACACCAGGAGTTGGCTGCCGGTGGAGAGCGTCAGGGTCCGATTACATCACCGGCCTCAGAATTTGCAACGAGACGAATCGAACTCACCGCCCCACCACGAGCCATGGTCGCATCACTAGTGCGGAAACCAACGTCGGCAGCCGGACGGGATTCTGACACGAGAATCGAATATCATTAGCGGTAAGGTGCGGTCCCGTTGTTTGTGAGCTTTCGGTTGAACACCCGTTTAAGTGTAGATTGTAGGCGTGTTTGGGGTTCCCGGTGCCCATCTACCACTACCTTTGGATCTTTCCATGGTTCTGCAGCGGTAAATAGTATACTTCAGCTCCGTTGGTCAGTTTGGAACCGTGCGTTGACGAACGTTGGGATACACCTTCGCGGTACGTGCTCAAATGTTTCACGTTTGCCACCAGCTTATCCATTCCTCAAGATGAAGATACCATCCCGAGTATGCTCAACATTCACGCCACTCTCGTACCATCCTAACAGCGCCTCGCTTTCTTCCTGCATGAATATAATTAAGGGGACTTCCTCCCCTCGCTCAACGGCAAGGCGCTCTAGTCCTCCTATAACACCCCTTTCTGGTTCGACCATACCTACGTAACGCGTTCTACGACCCTCTAGACAGAAGTTCCTTGACTCCCTCCAATTATCGTCGATTCTAGCAAGCTCGATGCCGTGGTATTGTTTAGCCATTTCATGGTCAACTCAACCGCGCGCTTTACTACCATCGTCTGGGGAGAGTCTATGTGTGTCAAACATCCCCATTCCAAGACTCTTAATCTAAGTTCTCCCGTTGGATCTCTTTCCTCTACGGATTTTGTTTGTATTCCATGGATCCCCCCCCTTCGCATTCTCGTGTGTGGAGCCAATGAACAACACAATATTATGGATAAACCAGTCTGGGGGATAGAGTGCGTTTACAGTTATACATTCTTCCGACTTGGGCTTTCGATATTTAGATCACAGTTCCCGCGATACTCGCAACTGGACACTACATTATGCTATCGCGACGAGTGAGATTCAGTTGGAAGATATGGAATTTCCGCCACGGGAGACAAAAATCATCTCTCATTCGTCTACTCAGACTGACACTATTCTTACGCTTATGCCAGGTTTCGCGATCATGGCTGTCACTAGGTGGACATCCTCTGTGAGTTTGGGCGGGTACATATTCTCCGATTATTTACTTGAGACGTATTATATTCTAGCTTGCCAAATTACTTTCTAGCTCATCTCGGCGACAGTATCTGAGATCTCTCGGTTCTGGCGTATTGGAGACCCACGATCGACGACTTGGATACCCATGCTGCACTATCAGTGCGCCAGGACTGACTGTCCGCAGGGATACTACACGATTATGCTGCACGCTCTCGGAGGATTTGTGGACCTTTCCGTGATACTGACTGCTGCGTATTCTGGGCCCCCCACCGGTTCTGCTGAGCCCCGAGTATCAAAGTTCGATAATGTTCAAGCAACCTCTGTCAGTAAACGACTATTGAATGGCGAGTTTACTTCCCCCCTTCCGCTTTCTTGCCGGTTATCTCACGGTCAACGGGAAATCTAATAGATGCCTCGCCGAAGCGATAGATGAGCTAGGGATCCCGCTCCCTGAGATCAGTAGTTGTTCTCGGTCTCGCGGATAACAATAAAATACCAGAATGGTCGCGTCCTTGTCGAATTGAGTCTCGCTGTTCGTTCAACTCCTCGCCCTCCCCCACGTTTCTCGGGGGCTTGCATTAATACTTTCTTTCGACGAAGTTATAACAATTCAATCATTCAAGTATCTATTTCTGAATGTAGTACCTAATCTCACGTTTCATGTGCCATCCGACTATTAATTCATTGAGAGTCCTCCTATATCCCGAAGCATGTTTGATGTCCAAGGGCTTATATTTGAGCTCACCCAGAACGAAGACCAAGCGAGAGAATGAGCGGGAAGACTTTGCATAGCAGGTTGAGCGGAGAGTAGTTCACACCACCCATTGTATCGCCATTCCAATATGGAATGATTTCACAGTGACAATCCGATTTCAATATAATTAGCCTGCGTTGAACAGACTCAGTGTCAAATGATGGCTACGAGCGTGCAAGATGGGGGGCCTTGAGCCAAGCGGACCGTACCTCATGGCTGGTTGAAAAAGTGATACCGTACTGGACCAGGAAGCGGGCCACCCCCCGTTTCTCTCACTTGGCTTTCAAACTCATGCCTCCAATTTTACATACATGTTTTATATATTACCCCGCATATATAGACACAATTGGGAGCTATTCTATCTGACTTCTGTAGTACTACGCTTGATTAACCTGTAAGCTGGATCAAAAACTGAATCAAAAAATTACTTGATGCGTGATTACTTCCTGAGATGAGCATTTAAGAGTCCTGGGAAAGATGAGAGGTATGGGGATGTAAGAATAGAAGGTGCATGCAAAGAATAAGCACAAAGGAATCATTAGATCGTGCTACACGCACACAAAACAGTGGGGTGATCTGACATTCAAGGGCTGATTGCACAGCTGCCAGAACTTTCTTATGCGAGAGCCGACATTAGTTTGCGGTCATAAGAGAAAATTAAGTCCTGTGAGCCACATATGCGGTTGCACATTATGATATCAAGCAATTCCTAGTGAATGGCCAGCATATAATAGTGAGCTATGCCGTGTGCAATGTCCCGGAAGGCCTGAGTAATGAATTAGCTGCTTAGAACCTGGCTTTATGTATATTCTAAGATACATATTGCTTAAGAGAGATGTCGAATCTGAAAATGAGCATGAGGCCATACCATTTGGGCGATATAGTAGTTGTTGGTTGGAGGAAACGGCCAAGGTATATGGGGGAAGTCACGTGGTCCGCTTCCCGGTATTTGGTTGATTTCCCGTCCGGCTACGGTGATGGTTGAAATCTGCAATGTCCAAGCAAAGTGGTGAGTAAAATCACTCTTTAAGCTCTGAATAAAACTTGCGTGGTCTAGTAATTCTTGATTCGAAATAGCCGAATTCTCAGCTGCTGCCCAGCGAGCTTGAAGACAGGGACAAATCAACCTAACCGCTTAACGCGAGTCAAAGTAAATAGCTACCAATTGAGGATAAAAGGTTGTTATTCTTGCTTTCGTGTGCTCCATCTTCAATCATCAATCGACCAGTGCCTTGTATTATCCGCTTCACACCTTCCTAAGCTTCGATGGCCTTCAAAGGAAGCCTAACGAGGAACGGAAACGCTCGCAAAACTACGAGCCCCTTTTGATAGCTACAGGTAAGCACCAATATTACTAAGCTCCGTGGGCTGATGGCACTCACAAAGAGTCCTATCCTGTGGAATCCTGCATTGACTTGATCTTTCCAGCTCTGATGAATTGCCTTCGCATTTTCACTCTCGCCACACTCAAAATCATGGTCAAATGCGACACGACCAATGATATCCAGCGAAACACGCCAAGTCCAATCCATGATGTCCAGTCTAGCCTCTTTTGTGGCGTCAGAAGCTGCATTGATATAGGCGGCTAGGCGCTCGGAGCCAGTATGTGCGCATGCATGTACGATCTCAAACATCTTTCGCGTTGCGTGAGTCCTACATACAGTGAGTATGTTATTATTTCATTCGCATGCACAAACTTGAGTCACCAACGTGAAAAACGGCGGGAGTTGATGGCGCTGGCGCTTGTGGATATCTCCTTCGGCCCAAACAACGCTTCTCCTGATGAGTCTCTCGACAAGTGGCCGGATTACCGGGGATTTCACTACTCGGCTTCATCAAATCAGTACCTGAATGTACTCTCGATTTGACTTACCGTAGGAATATGTTTCTTTTCCAAGGATTTGTGCGACAGCTCCAGGATCCGCCGTTACGAGCTATGGAACTTGTCGACTCAAGAACAAGTACTTGACCCCGAAATATACGCATAATATCTGGGTGAAATAATGCTCCTTTGATCTTGTAAGTGGTGCCGAAAGATTCGACCCAGCGGGTGTATGTATCCCCGTATGACTTTTCAAAAGTCATCATCTCGTGGCCCCAAAACCAATGGCCGCCTTGCTATTGTATTGCTGGGAGTAAGATCTTGACGCATGATGGGCGATAAACAGATTACTGACCGGTCCCGGGACCTCGGATATAGGGTACCTGAAAGATGCATATAACTTGCGGCCACCAATTATGGCAGCTAAAGCGGCAATAAACCAGGATGCAGAGAGGTCTGTAACGGAAGACATGAGAGGGGGGGAAGAAAACTAAAGGGAGGAAGAAAACTGAATCTTTCCTGCGGACACTCTTCTGAACGACCTAGTAGCATGCCAAGCTGTAAAATTTACCTGTAACATCGAGTATATAGCAAGTACCTTCCGGTAGCTTATTGCCCCAAATATGAATGTATAACCTGTTTCATTGCTGAAACACAAAAACTGGCCCATTTCCCGGTCTAGTACGGTATTTCAGATCGGAAGAAGCTTCACGGCGTGTACGCGAGTTGAAGCATAGAAAATAGTGCTGACGCAATTTTGACTTCGTTGACCCATGCTTCACAAAGTTTGAGTTTCATTCCCAGCGTTGCATTGATGAGAGAGTCGGTACTATATTGAAGTTTAACCATCAGTTTCGAAAGTGTACTCTATAGTACCTCTATGTCTATAATTTGTCAACAGCAACATCATACGCAACGGAAAACGCGATTTATGAATCGCGTTAGTACCAGGGGAGCCTTTTCTCAAAACCTTGTATATTTGCTACATATATATGTCAAAACGTGCGCACTTCCGATGACATTCCAACGGTATGCCTCAATAAACTCGATGTTTACTACCTGTTGTGCTACAGCCTGTTTCCTCCTCTGGCCTAGTTTCTGGCTCCCAACACCGGAACTCGACAGGAACCCGGACCGGCAAAATGTTTTGAAACCCGCGGTAATAAGCTAGATAGGTGCCACTGTCGTTATGTCAAAGCCACAAGCTGTTTTAGTAGCATATAGGCAGTTTTTCGTTGGCCTCTCCTCTACATGGTATAGACCAGTTCCCGTCTCCCGTATGAACTTGCGTCTGTTTTCTAGTTACGTTATGAATTGCACTTACTATTTTGATTTCTGAACCCGCCCCTGGTTCCACTAAGCATTGATTATTGGGATATCGGGCGTTCTAGCAGTCTTTGATGGCGGCCTCCACGTAAAGATGCGCCTGCTGTCGCACTTTCGCTCAAACTCTGCTCCCGCCGTTGACAAAGAAAATAAGTGACCTCTCGCTGAAGAAATAAGAATATCAAATTCTATAATTATTCTTTGACTCATGGTATATGCGCTTGGAACGGTAGGACATGTGTGTACACAATGAATACATTATGAACTGAATTCTCCCCATATAGTGCTAGTATGTTATCGTGTTGATAAATAGTACCTGATATAAACCTTTAACACTATTTTGGAAACCTTAACCGCCAACCTGTTTACGCTGAATACCAGCTTTCGAGAGCCGCTAGCGTGTCGTGTGCCGTCGACTCGCAGAGGCCACCGAAAAGCTCAAAACAGGCGCATCCTTTTCACGGGATATCGGAACGCATGTGTGGGCTTCCTCTTAGTTGTTGGAATCATAACTCATTTGCTCGGTCGGGGGTGCATTAGTGCTGGCAATGGTGTAGCGTTGACCATCCTCGAACTGTTCGCAGTCGATCGATCGGACACACGTCAGCTAAAATACATGACTCTGAGAGTGCATACGGATCTTCAGGGAACATATTGAACTATTGAATGTAATCCAAAAACATCGCATCTCGCACGTACATACTTGCTCTTGTGTTTCATTATCACCACTCTTGCGAGTTTACACAGACTTCGGATTCGGTTTGTGCAACTTCCGCCTATGGCTCAACATTTTTTAGCCATCGACCGTTTCCCGCCGATTCTCATTTACTTCAAATGTAACAACACTGCCTGTGGTTCTTTCATGCTAAGTTAGTCCGTCCTTCAGGCTTCATCTCGGCTAAAATTGTATATTGAATTCAGGTACATTTCAAAGCGGGGATACATTTAATTAGTGGGACATATGGGTCGATCACGCCCACATCTTGCGCCATTTCTCGTTGAACTGGATTGCGACCGATTGGAAAGCTTCGTATACCAGCCAGTCATCTTTGGGGACGCCACGTGGACGTGAGGCTACATTAGGTATCTCGGCTATTCCTTTTTCGTCATCGTCCCTGTCCAGGTCTTGCCCTGCGTCCCAGTCCCTTTCATCGGCCTCTTCCTCTCCCACTCCCTCGTCATCCTCTAAAACCGTACCATCGATTAATAGTAACTTCAAACTCGTTACCAACGTCGCGAGGGTTACCCGGGAATCTAAGAGTCTCCAACGTCCTATCACTTCACAAGCGCCGAGTGCATGAAATTTAGCAAATCGCAGTAAAACCCCAGTTCGGCGAGACGAGCAAGGAGTGGGTAAAATATTATAATTATCAGGTGTACACATACAATTAATCAACATTTCCCTCATTATCCCCGCAATGGGCCTCGATGACGTTGTGCCCCCAGTCGTTTCTTTAGGCTCCCGCACTTACCATGTATCATTTGATTAAGATATTCATTGGGAAGGGGTAAAACCTCAGTCGTATCCACCTCCTCGCGCATTATAATCATATTAAGCTTTGTCCCCACGGCCGAAATCTGCTTACTCTAAGCCCTGCGTATATAAGGTTGGTTTGGGCCTTGCATCAAAATTTAGCCACTCGAATGTACTAGTATAGGTCCATTTCAAAGTGCAGGAAAGATAAATTCAATCTATCAAACATCGAAGTCAATCACGCCCACATCTTGCGCCATTTCTCGTTGAACCGGTTTGCGACCGACTGAAACGCTTCGTATACCAACCAATCATCATCGGAAACCCCAGGGGGACGTGAGGTTATATTCGGCACCTCGGCAATTCTCTGGTCTTCATCGTCTTTCTCCAGCTCCTGCACTGCGTCCCAGTCCCCTTCATCAACATCCCCCTGTTCTACTTCATCCTCCGCTACACTCGCACCATCGATCAGCAACGTCTTCAAACTCGTTACCAATGCTGTGAGCGCCATCGAAAAATCGCGTAATGCGAACCACACATCTCCCCTACGTAGTCCGTTCGCATCCACGAGTGGACTAACAGACTCGTGCATCCAGTAGTCCAGCACGTACGCATTAACAGGCGCTGCGTAATCGAAATTAGGAATGCTATGTCCGTTTAAGTGTAGGCCTGATCGAGCGGAGCGGGTCAGGTCCCCAACCGAAGAAAACGTATCGTTGAGACCCGAGTTTGATACAAAAGACTGGATCAGAAACAAATAGGTTTAGCAGAACGTCGCTAAGGATTGAAGCAACGCGTACCGAACGTGCGGATCGGTTCGTAAGGATCGCCTGGCCGAAAGCATCCACAAAAGTATTGCCCGTTAACTCCGAGGATGACCCAATCTCATAGTTCGAGAGCGGAAGCACGTTGTCCGGCGTATTGTGGAGGTGCTGCTCGGCGTATGTGATCGCGTAGGCACTGAACACGCGTAGTATCTCCTGGTTATGCTGCTCTAGCACTTCGATCACATGGCCAGGCAGAGGTGAAAGTTTGATTCGAGATGGTGAAGCTTTACGACGTTTTTCTAGGACTTCTTCAGATACGATGAAATAAGGGAGTGCGCGCCGGGCAAAGAGGGTAGCAGCCAAGTGAACTATGCTCTCTTCGGTATCGTGCTGGTTTGCTCGAAATTGCGAACATAATTTGTGCAGAACACCAGCGCGAACCAGCGCGGCGAACGCCAAGTTCCCAGGCTCCTCGTAGTATAAGTGGCCGACGATAGGAAAAAGTGCCGTAGTCCGCCCGTCGCTTGTCAAAAGTCGCGAGCGCCGGAGATAGTCTATAGAAAAGCGCATGTGGTGGAGCACCTCAGCACGGCTCTGATCGCTGGACACTGATAGTCTTGGCAGGCGCAAGAAGCTTTCGATAGCTGCGACTGCCGATGGAGCCTGATTGGATCCGGTGAGCAAATTGAATAACCGCAAGCAGAGGGTCGTAGTGAGAGGCCAATTTCCGGTTAGGGGAGGTATCCGACTGAGCATCAATCGATGGATTCGGTCTAGAGGTAGGTTGTAAAATATTACCTTCCCCAGCTACAGCGGAAATATGTCACATTTCATATCATGAACAAAGAACGAGACCCACCAAGTCGAATCCCCTTCGACCTGCCCGACCGGCGCACTGCAAAGCAGATTAGCAAACGCCTTGGACACGAGATATATATTTACCTGACGATACATCAGAGCCGTCAGGTAGGGCGAGTCGCCTAAAAAAATAACAGATTTTGCTGGCGCATTGATCCCGAGAGCAAGTGTCCCTGTATTCAAATCATTAGCCTCGGCCACAGTCTATATATGTAGCGAATCTTACCAGTAGAAATAACTACTCGACAGTATCCAATGCGGAACAAACTTAACGCATTGAGTTAGTTTCTAATAGATCTGTCATACTAAACAGGATTACCTTTCGACCAAGCTGCGATAGTCTTTTGGCATGCCAGCGTGATGCACCGCGATCCCCCGCTGAAGGGCCAAAACCAGATACGGCGGCGTGTTTTGCTTTCTCAACATGCCCACATCCTTCCGCAGTTCCTCTTTAGAATAACCGGACCCTGTTGACGCGAATGAAAATTCGGGGGACGGCTCATCAGGATCGAAAGAGCTTTCCCAAACATCGGCCTGATCTTCGCGCGGTTCGCCTTTCTTTTTCCGATTGGCCTTCTCCGCGTCCCGTCTGCGGTCTTTGGATCCCGCCTTCCACGCCTCCCATTTCTTGAGCTCCCGGGCCCAACTCGAGTCGGACTCACGCCACAGCTCTTCTTGGGTCTCCAAAATACGAAGTAACTCCTGAGCATATTCCTCGCAACCTGATCGATCGAAGTTGAACGCAAGGCAGGGCTGTCCAAAGGTTTTCAATATACCTCGGGCAGCAGTGAAGGGAATGCTTACCAGGTCTCCATCCGAATTTAATTGGTGCAACAAGTGAATAAATTGAGTGATTTCAACTTTACGTGGATGCGCGTCCTCCAGAGCCTCAATTTTGCCCCCTCGGCCCATATTGTCCCGCAATGCATGTAGTAATTTCTGGTACGACGAGCCATCGAGTTGTGCATCTGAGGCTTTTGACCAAGTGGCTACGACCTTCTTCAACGCTTCCTCGTACCGAATTACGTCAGCTTGTTTCAAGAAATCGGTCTTTTCACCATCGAAAAAGACCTCGGGTGATAACCAGTCCAGCTCTCCCGTTTCCACGCATCCCAACATCATCTTATACAGACTCAAGCAGTCCTGTGCTTCAAGGGCCAAGTCGGGCGGGGTCGTTCGGCCACCAAGTAATAATGCGGACATGGGATGCAATACGCGGAGATTACCGCCACCAAGCGGGGGGGAACCGAGTCCCCGGAAGTCAAGGCTCTCGTCACGATCGGATGATTGAATCTGCCAGACGTGTTTCCGGAGGTGCGAATATCGGTGTACATGCTCGACCATGGAGTATTTTGCTCCGTGCTCCTTTTGAACCGACCCAAGCCAGTTACTGAAATCGCCGGGCTGACCTATAGTTGCAGAGAGCCCAAGTATCGGACAGCCTGAAAGAAGGACGATGTGCTCCCAAACCTGACCGCCGTCAAGCTGACCAATTGCTAGTCAGGAACTGAATGTCAGCATGGTACAGACGGTGCAAGTGTAGAAACGTTACAGTGAATTTCGTCGAGAATGATAAGTTTCAAACGGGACGCCCAGACGTTTGCAACTGATGGCTTCATGGGGAGAATCAGTCTAGGTAAAACAGATTTTGGCAGGGATGAGCTCACAGAAAGTAACATAATGCTCAAAATATCCGGTACAGTCACGAGGATCTGCGCCCTGAGAGGATCATGAATACGATAGTCTCGGGTATCTAGGACAGGCAATCAACATTTGCCCGGAATGGGTCAATAATACTTACGAATAGCCCAAACAGTCCTCCCCATAAGATTTTTACTAAACCGCGCATATATGTCGGCAGCGACTAGAAATTAGATTTGTTAATAGCTCTCGGTAACAACAAACACAGTAATTACTTTGCTGGCAGAGCGCTTTGGTTGGAGAGACGTAAACGACGACCCCGTCGTTACTTTCTCTTAACACTTTTTCCATAGCGTAAAACGAGGAAAAGGTCTTGCCGGCCGAAGTGGGGGCAACCACAAGTACCGACTCCTTCCGATCAATTTTGTCTAATACCTGTTCATTGAATTGCTTAGTAGTATGTAATATTGATATTAAACTGACTTACTTCTCGTTGCCAACCATCGGGTTTAAAAGTAACTCGGCGGTCCACGGCGCCACCCATCGAACGGTCCATATACACCCCATATGCTTCAAGTTGAAACTCTGAAGGCGACGACTTGATGCGCATGAAGGGATATAGAAACCTCCCCTTCTTTTTAATTAATTCGACAAAGTTAAAACAGAGCTTCCTGTCGTCTTGTGTCCACGCCTTGGGTGCAATGAACGATTCGAACCCCAGAACTAACAGAAGATCCCCAAGCAAGCGGGCAGCGGTCGGAAAAAGACCTCGGTGCTCTCGAAGGAGGTGAAAGCTTCGCAGAATTTGCACAGTATAACGCTCGCAGGTCGCACTGCTCGTGCGTTCTTGATCTGCAATCCACGAAAGAAAAATCAGGTGAATCCGATATAACGAAACCTCGACATCGAGCCATCCAGTCTCGACCCGCTTTGCCCGAGATATCGTTTCGATTCGGGCAAGAGAGTCGGCTAGATCCTTCGCCTTGTCTAGTTCCTTTAGTTGCGCCTTCCACCACACCTCATCCTCAGATGACTTCTTCGTTTGTTTTTCCGCCTCGATTTTTGCTCGAAGTTTATCGGCTGAAGAAAGTTGGGGGGCCTTCGACTTTGAACTCTTTCCGGCTCTCGAAGACTGGGCATGAAGTGACTCCGAGGGCTCTAACCTTTTGTCGCGTTTGGGTTGTTTGGTTGTATTCCTCTGAGTATCCGGGTCCAGAATAACTATTCGTTGGATGGGCTGACCCAAAGCGCCAGTCAGGGTTTGTGCGTGTCTTTGCACTGACAAGGTAGTTTCAATAGACGTTTAGTAACCAATGTAAAAAAAATACACATACGGTTTGTCATAAACCACTGGTTCCTTTTCAGCTGCCACATTCGTTGCCAGCTCGTTTGGGGCTTGGAATCTTTATCGTCGACCCCGCCCAGCCGTTTCGGTAATATTGGTTTAGAATTATGCCAATGCCGCCCGTCAACAAAAGGTTGATCGCAAAGCTTATCTAATCGCGTACGCGCTTCAAGCCGGGTCGGAGATTCAGGGGTCGTTTCAATAGTTAGGGGCGGAAGGTACTTGTCGAAAAGTGGATGGTTGAATGGGAGCAACGCAAGAGGCGGGCCAGGAGTTGTGGAGAGGAAACCCGTGACTCTAGGTTCGAAATGGCTGGATAAAATAGCAAGATCCGGCAGCGGGACGCCAATCGAAATCCAGGCAGTGTCAATTTCCCGGGCGAGTGACACGCCGACAAGCGTCACTAGATCGTGCTTGGAGGACCTAATTGTATAGTTTAAAAAGGCCAAGAATATATTTCCATCCAGATCGGGCAGGAAACTAGCAGAACCAAGAGTCGAAGCTAAATGTGAGAATATCCTTGGGTAAAAGTCGCCTAACAGATGCTCGCATAGCTTTTGATCCACGGGCCACAGTTGCTGTGCGCGTTGGCCGATTGATAGGGAGGGGAGGATCAACTGAGAGGCGATAAATGCCAGAGCTACAGCCGGGCCAAAGGGACTGGACGATTCATGAAGTGCGGCCTTGGTACTCTGGGTTAGCCAAGCTGTTCGACTATTGGCCGGGCGTAATATTTTAGACTCGGAGATATTTTTGGCTAGCTCTTTATTACAGCGCTCCATCGATGCATCGGCCACTTGGGTCCACTTCAAATCATTCGTTTCCCTGGCCTCGATACGCTGTCGCTCGTAGACGAAAGAAAGAATCTACGGAATTGTGAGCCAATCATATATATAGATTATAAGACGAGTTAGTCTTAGCATAATTCACACCTTTGAGTCAATGAATTTGGTTTCATTGAGAACAGATACGGCAATTCGAGATTTTAACATATCGCGCAAGAAGGTTCGTTGGATCCAAAGGCGACTAAGAGCGGTTTTGTCATCGTTTATTACTTCCAGGGAGGTTCCTGAATGGCAGAGAACAAACATTGGCTGGAAGACCCATTAGCGAATTGCTGTCACATCATGTCTCAAAAAGCTTGCCTGTTTGATGTCAACATAGTGTTGCCACATGGGGTCGTGCAAGTCATCGAATGAATCAGTCGTAATGCAGGGTAGCTGTTCAACGTGGGACTTCATAATACATCGTGCTAAGAAGCGCGAGCATTCTATAAATCCCCCGCTTCCGGTTGAAATGGTCGCGTGCCTGTTGGCTACATATGAGTTGTTCAGCCATCGTCTCAAGTAGAAAAGCAAGCACCAACATTCGAAGAAAACAATCTCAAAGTTACAGCGTCTATTTGTCAAATTCAGGAGTAGCCGTTCGAGATTGAAGATTGCGTGGAGGATCTGAAAGCAAGGCTTGTCGTGTTGTCCGATGGCGAGGCTTGAATCCTCCAAGACTATCTGACACAACGAGTCGCCTAGGTTACATGAAACATCATGTTATCAAATGTAATCCATGGGGATGAAATCCACATTTACCGTCTACTACAAAGAACTCATCACCAGCATAGTCGCCGATGAGATCTAGCCACCCGATGAACAAGAATTCCATGCGAAGTAGAAACAGTAAGTCTCACCCATCCACCGAGGTTTCAGACTGAAAAGCCATTCGTCAATTTCTTCGAGGTTCTTCCTGCTCGCCATGGTGGTAGGGGAGGGAGAGGTGAACTGAACGAACGCGCGTTCAAGTGGCTCAGATCAATAGATAGTCCGCGGATACAAAATTTGAGTCACGTGGAGCGTTGATTAGGATCGACAAACTTAAGACGACCCAAATGTAGACACGACGCTGCGAAACTTTAAAATCTTCAAGTTCCAGCCTATGGATATCTTGCAACAAATTTATTAACGAAATCAACGATCTAGGAGCTTCTAGGCTACTGATGCTTTAACTGAAGCGCAGGGATGAACCGACCCGAGCAGAGTAAACCGAAGCGGCCCCACAACCGTCGAATCCAGAACCAATACCATCTACGAAGTTGAAGTGCCCGCAGAGGCAGTAGTAAGGGGCTAATATCACATATATTGACGACAACAACCAAGATCCAGCCCGTCCTAAATCCTCAACTTTTGAAACTCTCCAAGTGAACGGCCATCGGAGTAGATTTAACTGACCTCATCTAGGCTTGAATTATGTTCCAATTATGTTCCTTCTGGGACCAAGAAAACTCTAGAAATATGCACTATCCTATTTACAAGATTTGTTGGTGTCTCTAAAAAGAGTTAGTAATACCGTATCTCGAGATTGAAACAGAGCTGGGAAGCCCCAACAATGATTGGGTAATCGGGCAACGACGACCGACTTCTTTTCTCGCTAGAGGCATTATCACCCCGATACATCGTATCTAGAAAGCGGAAATCCGGCGCAAATACATAACACACGGAATTTCATTTCTATCCACTCACTCAGGACTACCAATTCTCAAATAAATATAGGTAGAGCATCCTGTGAAGAGACAGGCTGAAAGAAAATCGGTCGAGTCTCGAAAACCACGTTTCGTTGAACTTGAAATACGCTTGAAAATAGTTCAAAACGGGAGTGCCGCGGGATTTAGTTTCTAGTCCCAACAAAACTACCACCGAGAATCTAGTCGGTCGCCCGTTCAATCTCAGCGTGGTAGTCAGTGACTTAGTCACACATGTCCCAGATAAGCGCCCGTATTACCAATCTCGCTGGTACTACACAGTTTCACTTGCACCAGAATCTCGCATTCGATTAAGCTGGCGGGGAGACTAGTTAGGAGTAAAATCTCGCGCCGCAACTGTATGTTGCCAGTGTCAAGTTACTACTTGCGGCAAAGATACTTTACCCCTCCATACTCCAACTACTTGAATACGCACCATGCGATCAAGCGGGTACTAAATCCAAAACAATTTACCTGCACTATCGCCTACAGCTTGCGGTTCTAATTCTGGAGTTTCACGAATAGATTATCGCTTTGGTCTGAGTAGGCTTGCCAGGTCGATTTGCCTTCCAACTTTGCTATGATGCAAGTGTGTCGGAAGACTTAAGCAATCGAGAATACGCCCTCGAAGCTGGAATCGATAATTCTAAGACCGAGCTGTGACTCGTAGTCTGGGGAACCCCTCCCTGTTTGATTCTTTTAGTTATCATTGGCGGATTGAGACAGGTCTGGTTGAGAACACCGGGTTATACCCTTCCCATAGGGTTCGAAGAACCCCGAGAGGTGAATGCGCGATCACTAACGCAAGTTCTGAGCCTAAGGCGCTGCTCTTCCCAAGATAATTACGAAGGTATTCATCCTAGTACCGACGCTTAGTATTCAACGTCGGCCGGCCGATCAACGTTCATAGCAGAATAGCAATATTTGTGGCTCTGAACATAAGACGAAGCGCCACAATCTAACCCGATTCATTTCAAAGTAGGGTAAATTGGGGCCGTACAGATCAACAACGCCACCCACCGGTACGAAACTCAAACTAACAGACAAAGTTGTGTATCAGTTTCAGCCAGTTTCAGCCAGTTTCAGCCCTCATCGTCGTCGGAGACAAATTGATATATTAGTTCCAGTCTGCTAGCAACGAATCTATAAAGTCGATCAATTGGTTTGTTGGTCTCGATCAGAGACAAAGTGTCTGTATCCACAAGGTATAATTGCCACCGTCCACGGAGCTCATAGATACCGAGTGTTAATTGCATGCGACGCTGAGTTATATGACCCGCACGATTAAGCTATAGTCTCTATGGCACGACTTTGGCTACGCAACAAAGCTATATTAATTACTATAACACATAGTTTCCAGGTAATAGTGACTGTATGTGATTGGATCAAGCCCGTTCGGCATCTGATTCGGGTTGCATCGATCAACCTCTTTATCCATGTGTCCGGAATCTATCTTGACATTTCACGAGCATACACCCGTCGCATTCGAACCCACCCACGACTACGCCGCATCTCAAATAATATTTCTCATGCATGTCCCACAGAGTCTCGTCAGCCAAATGAATCTCACGCAAACTAACCCATTTCGTGCAACCAATTCAGTTCACGTGGCGTACATGACGACAGTGATGGACGCTCAAGGGCCAGACGGAACTCGGAGGAACTGAATGGCAGAAGGACGGCCGCCGGCGAGAGGAAGATCCCGCTGATACCCGAAGCCTGGACTACCGAACTGAATAGGCTTCATTTCGGGTGCAGGTCCGGGGTCGAGAGCGCAGTAGGTCGTGTGAGAAGGAGGAAGGATAGTCTATTACGACGAAGACGGTCGTGCTGTGCGCTGAGAGATAGATTGGCTTCGACGTATATTATGCATAGGTCGTCGATAGAGAAGCCTGGAATATGGGGGGCTACGAGCTTGACGACAGAAGTGGAGGTTGATAGGTGAGATGATTATGTCAGCATGACTAATTGTTGATTGTGTGAGAACTTTGGACTCGTTCCACCACACCCCGATGGCGGCCAAATCCAAGGCGAAGTGGGTCGACTTCTTTCATTAATATTAATGGGGACTAATGGGTTAATTTACAGGACTATCCTCGTCAAGCTGGTGTCGACCGCCCAGACTGGATACTTTTACTCCACGACTCGGCCGAGGATGGGGGAGAAGCTTGCGCGGATGAAGTACGACCCCAAAGGTAAGTCTTGACGTTTGGAGGAGGTAATCGATGAGGTTAACCGTTTCGCTTATGGTTGCGTAGTCAAACAACACGTCTTATTTACGGAGTCCAAAATGAAGTGAAATTGTGCGTCGCACGTCCTCTGCCTTCCCACTCAGTCGACGTCCGTGTGTATACTCTTCTCCACACCTGCAATATTACTTTCATTATACCTGACATCCCTCGGATGCTTCTGAGAGATATGAATGTTGATCAACTACGAGGTGAGCGTCGCTTGCACATCCGTTCGCTCACGTACTCGCTCGCTAGACTGCCGCACCGCCGATCCACAGCCTTTCCAGACGCTGTTTCGCAAACTCGCACACGCTTTCATTCTCCCTAGCGCGTAGGACTTTAAACTTGGAACAGTGCAATATACCACTCGGCCTCAGGGGCTCTGTTTCACAGTTGGGCATTAAAACCACGTTTTGAGTGGAGTGCACGTGGCGATTCAATTAAAGGCGTCTAGGGATCGCGAGGCTGGCGGGGCCAATACGGGGCGCTCCATTTCGTGTGTCTACAAGTTGCGTATTAAGCGGCAATATTTAATTTGTGAAAAGCTCGAGGCGATGTGGATGGGCGCTTCGCGTTATCATCTAACTATATTGTATTTCACGTGTGATCCAACATACATTATGGCGATATCTGTTGCGTGCGTCGTGTGCGGCAAGTTTTCGGGCGTGTCAGAGGTTAATATCGAGCCGACGTCGAGTCGGACTGTGTATGTCCCGATTTCGTGCTGTCCTAATCATAGATAATGCGGATTAAAGATCCTAGCCACGTGGATGGGACGCTGGTCGCCATGGGGCTGGGCCTCCCTGACGACGGCTGTGCACCGACTGTTCGTAGTCGGGGCGCGTTGGGCGGGGGCGATCGGAGAAGACGGGACCGACGTCGCCTAGGAGATCTTTCAGGGCTCGGACGAGTTAATGGAGGGGCAATAGTCGTGCGTTGAAAGCACAGCGTTGCACCGCATTCGTTTGATCTTGCCAAACAGGACGTTTCATCAGGCGCGTTTCTTGGGTTGATGTTGGGTATCAGGCATGTCAAGTGGCGCTTGTTGTCCGGCGGTCAGCGCTGGGCGAGCGCGTAATT
>JANWGL010006659.1:0-11157 GCA_025200755.1 Ceratobasidium sp. C01 | reverse complement strand
ACCCATGATACAATGCTAGAAGTTTTCCCAGACCATCGACCTGTTATCGTTACTAGGTCAGCCGTACCCGGGATACAAGCATATGCGCACGGTAATTTTAAGCCTCTGATGAGCGGCGATACATATTTTAACGTGAGCTATTCCTAGGTACATGGTCGGGTGACAACGCCACAACATGGACCGCCCTTCGTCGGGGAACGGCAATGACCCTCTCCGCCGGAATTTCATTCCTCCCTGGCTTGTACGGTCACGACATTGGAGGATTCACCGGAGAGCATCATCCCAGTCCCGAACTCTTGATTCGGTGGTGTCAACAAGTTTAGTACCGTTTACAGCGCTTTCTACCGTCTCGCTAACCATCCAACTAGGGTGCTTGGCATACCCGCTTCACCGTGCATAGCTGGAAGGCGGTTTCAACCACCCTTTGGATGTACGACGGGCTACAGCTGGAAGGTGCCGAAGTGACCAGCATACTCCGCGACGTGCTTGCGTTCCGCTATCAACTCATCCCAACCATGTACTCGCTATACGTGAGCGAATATTGGAAGCGTGGTTGGCCCCTTTTGCGCGTGAGTGACCTCCCCCTCTCAGATATTGAACGTCTTGATTCACGTTGATATATGCGTGCCTCAGCCGATGTTCTGGCATCATTCTTCAGACCCCAAAACTCTGGCACTCGACGAGCAATTCTTGTTTGGCTCTCACGTACTTGTTGCCCCTGTCCTCATTTTCGGCGATCGTACGAAGCGAGTGTACCTCCCCAACAGCGCTGATGGCGTAAAAGGAACGCTTGAGTGGTGCGAGCTGGACACCGGTCGTTGGCATACGAGCCAATCTGATGGGCAGTTTATCAAAATGGGTAAGCCCGAGGAACGACCTAATTGCGTGCTTGAATATTCACATTTTGCCTTGCAGAGGCGTCGTTATCTCGTACTCCTGTCCTCGTTCGTGCTGGTGGGATCCTCGTGCTCTCCGAAAAGTGCGCCAATACGGCATACGACGGAGACACCAGCCGTATCGCGCATATATTCCCCAGTCCCACTGGCAGCGCCGACGGCGCAACGGGATCATTCGCACTTATTGAAGACGATGGAAAGACCAATGCCCACGTCGAACGAGGGATCTTCACCGAAGTCGAGCTCAGTTTCCAGGTGACAGGGTCGGAGCGCGTGGAGGTCGATGTTAAGATTACGAGCCACTCGTACGCGTTACCGTATGATACCGTTTGGTTTGTTCTTCCAGTAGGGGACACGAGGGAGGTGTGCCTTGCTCCGGGATCTAAGGGAGTACCAGCACGGGAAACGCGGGATGGGCGTAGTATGCTTGGCGTTCGTTTGTCGTAGTGACACTTTGGCTTGTGCGGTTGCTATATGTACCTGAGAAGTATTCTAAAATCGATGAATTCAATATAAAAAAAAGGTGTCTATGCAGCACTCAATCAGGCGAACGCAATAGAACTTTCAGCCATTTGCTCGGGGAATCGTGACCAAGCACCTACACACTCCGGAATTACTAGTTCTCATCGGCATACACGAACTGAACATTCGGAAGCCAACAAGAACCGGAAGCCTTTCGAAGCGTATGGATGATGGAATGGGCGACCGAGATTGCGTCCCTGGATGCACAAGGCGGAATATCTCGCCTCTCACACGTAGCAACGGAGCTTGCGGATTAGATTCAGCTGGCTCATAAAAAAGACGGATCTAACGATGAGCTTGCGGCATGATTTTTCTTTGGTTCTTGTGAGTTAGTGTAATGTCAACACTGTCCGTGTGTCCGTGCCACGAATCTCACTCACGCTTTTACTTAAGATTGTGTTCTTAACTCACTAGGTATCGGCCGACCTGAGTCCAAGTCTATCATGTCAACGCAGAAAACACCGATCCCGTGACCTCAGATCTCCCTTTTTTGAACAAACGACATCACCTCGACCTCATCTGGGACATGCATTTGACTCGGCCCTAACACCTTTAATGGTGGTGCTCGGTTTTATATTGTGATTTCAACCGGTCATGCGGCATACAAAGTTGGCTACTGTACGGTGATCCAGAGATATCATCACCTTGGATCGCATGCCCCGCCATCAAATCCCGACAGACTTTACCCTAGTATCGGCATCGTCGAATGGTGCCGAATCGCCTACTCTTCAGCTAAAGAACGAGCGCGGCCATACGCTTTCTGTTCACATACTAAATCATGGCCTTGCTCGAGTTGTGCACGAGCTTCCGTCTAAGTACCCTCAGCGCTCGACTAACGGAATCAAGTGGGAAAGTCCTGCTATTACTGGAGGCGAGGTGAAGGTCAGTATTCTTTCGCCGATACCTTTCCGGGGCTCGTCTGTTTATAATAACGTGTTATTTATTGCACAAAGCATGAGTCAACTAACCGAAACGCTTTGACAATTGCTACTCGTTCAATGAAGATCGATGTCGACTGGTCGGATGGCTGCCCTCGTTTGCAGTGGTTCAGCACAATCCCGGAGAAATCCTCGCCGGCCGGAGCACCCTTCTTGACTGACTCTCGAACTCGGGCGTATACTTTCGACGCAGCCAGTGGTGCCGTACTCCATTATGTGAGCCAGGCCTCTTAGGTCGCGGAGTAGGGAACATATATCTTTATCTCGAATAGGTCGATCGCGAAGATTGGTTTCCGGTTTCGGAACATGAGCCATCGCCGGCTCTACCCCTTGGTGCCAATGAACAGCCTTTTGTAAACGACAATCGGAACGAGTTCGTATATGGACTTGGAGAGGCGCGTGGCGGTATTATGCGAACTGGACGGAGATTTACTCTGGAAGCGAGGGATGGCGCAGGTTATGATTGGGAGTCAGGTATGTTTTTCGAGGGACCTATTGTTGTTATAGGTGGCGACTTAATTTCTCGCTTTCTCCTTCCTTCAAACAGGCGACCCACTTTATAAAGTTACCCCTTTCTACATCGTCTTTAACAAGAAAACCCAGATCTGGTGCGGAGTCTTTTATAACTCCTTAGCCAATGACGCCAGCATAGACCTCGGGGCAGAATGTGATGCCCTTTTCAGTGTGTTTGCTTTCCTCATATTTCAACAATATTGCCGGTGACGATACATTCTATGTAGATGGATTCCGTACCTACCGCGCCGGATGTGGCCCTCTGGACTACTATGTGATTTTGGGCGATGGGACATTGCCCTCCATTATCAGTACCTATGCTGGATTAATTTCTCCTTCGCTCCCAAACAGGCTACCACAGGTCTGTCATTTCAGCGCATGTCCTAATGAAGGTGATTAACGAAGTAACAGGCTAGCTCCCCTTCTACCTGGCGCGCTTCTTTAACGTTGCCCCCGCGCTCGCAATTCGGATATCTTGCTTCAAGCTTAGCTCTCGCGGCAGAGCCCCACGCACAAGAGGCCATCGTAGACTTTGTTAAAACGTCCCGTGCGAAGGGGTTCCCTATTGATGCCCTGTACTTGAGCAGTGGCTGGTGTCAAAGTGCGTTTCCGTCTTATATTCCTCTGAGTCCTTTGCTTACTACGTGCGTTAAGATCCCGAAACCAGTAACAGACACTACTTTGTGTGGAACCGACAACGATATCCTGACCCACATGCGCTTGGAACTACCCTTGAACATGACATGAACGTTCGCATAATCGTGAATATCAAGCCATGGCTGCTCGACGACCATCCTTTGTACGACGAGGCTCTAGGCATGCGTGGGTATGTCCTCGAGTCAGACGCCGAATCTGGTCAACTCGCCAATTCAGCGCGGCAACCGCCTGCAAAAAGCTTGCTATGGTCCAACGCACCTGGAGAACACATGTACGGCAGCTATCTTGACTTCTCATCCAAGGGCGGAGCACAGTGGTGGTCCGAGCATATAAAGAAAGATCTTGTGGGCATGAATTTGACCGCAATGTGGTGAGTAAATTAGTAAATTAGTCCGATATCGGTTCGATGAGTACATATCTGTCATAGGATCGATAACAACGAGTTCTCTGGGCTTGTTGATGACGAGCAAGTATATGTTGGGGACAATTCGTTCTGGGTAGAGGGCGATTGGGAGGCACGGCTCGGCTGGGGCGGCGGGAAAACTACAGTCGGGCAGGTTGGCCGAATGATTCAGGCGATGGGGATGGCCAAGGTACGAAACCTCCCTAGTACGCTACCTTAGGGGGTATTGATTCATGTTTTTCAGGCTACGCATGATACACTGCTAGAGGTTTTCCCAGAACGTCGGCCTGTGATTGTTACCAGGTCGGCCGTGCCTGGGATACAAGCATATGCGCACGGTAATTTTACGCCTCTGATGAGCGGCGACACATATTTTAACATGCATTGTTTCTAGGTACATGGTCGGGTGACAACGCCACAACATGGACCGCCCTTCGTCGGGGAACGGCCATGACCCTCTCCGCCGGAATATCTTTCCTCCCTGGGTTGTACGGTCACGACATTGGAGGATTCGCCGGTAAACATCATCCCAGTCCCGAGCTCTTGATTCGGTGGTGCCAACAAGTTTGGTGCCGTTCATCGTACCCATTTGACATCTCGCTGACCTTCCAATTAGGGTGCTTGGCATACTCGCTTCACCGTCCATAGCTGGAAGGAAGTTTCAACCACCCTTTGGATGTACGACGGAGTGCAAGTAGAAGGCGTCGAAGTGACCAGCGTGCTACGTAACGTGCTCGCGTTCCGCTATCAGCTCATCCCAACCATGTACTCCCTGTACGTGAGCGAATATTGGAAGCGTGGCTGGCCCCTTTTGCGCGTGAGTGATATCTACCTCTTGGATACTGAACGTCCTTCTTCAACTTGATATATGCATACCTCAGCCGATGTTCTGGCACCATTCTTCAGACCCCAAAACTCTGGCACTCGACGAGCAATTCCTGTTTGGCTCCCACGTACTTGTTGCCCCTGTCCTCAACTTCGGCGATCGTACGAAGCGAGTGTACCTCCCCAACAGCGCTGATGGGATACAAGGAACACCTGAGTGGTGTGAGTTGGACACCGGTCGTTGGCACACAAGCTCGTCTGATGGTCACTTTGTCGAAATGGGTAAGCCTGAGGCACGCCCTAATTGCACGTTTGAATCGACATTTGCCTTGCAGATGCGTCATTGTCTCGTACTCCTGTCCTTGTCCGCGCTGGCGGGGTTCTTGTGCTTTCCGAAAAGTGCACCAATACAGCATACGACGGAGACACCAGCCGCATCGCGCATATATTCCCCAGTCCCACTGGCAGCACCGACGGCGCAACGGGGTCATTCACGGTTATTGAAGATGACGGGAAGACTAATGCCCACGTCGAGCGAGGGATATTCACCGAGGTCGAGCTCGGTTTCCGAGCGGTCTATGGGACTGGGGGGTTGGGGTACGTGGAGGTCGAACTTAAAATTGAGAATCACTCGTACGCTCTGCCGTATGACACCGTTTGGTTTGTTCTTCCAGTCGGGGACACGAGAGAAATGCGCCTTTCCCCGGGATCCAAAGGAGCGCCGGTACGGGAAACGCGGGATGGTCGTAGTATGCTTGGCGTTCGTTTGTCTTAGTGATACGTTGCCGCGTGCAATATCATGTACCTGAGCAGTGTGCTAAAATTAATGAATTCAATAAAAATGCGTTTATCAGTACATATACAACACTCAATCAGGCAAACGTAATAGGTCATTCCGCCATTTGCCCAGGAAACCGTGACGAAGCATGAGGAGATTGCAGATAAGTGGAATATTGAACATAGGATATAGAGGGTGGCAGGGATCTGTGTCACTGCAGGTCTTAGATCAAGCTACCGGGCTGCACTTAGTAAGATAGTACGTTAGATATGCTCGATCAAAGGTGTACTATGAAACTCAAACATACCTAAGCGCACAAGCTAATACTTTATTCCTCTGTATCATCCATCTCGAGGTCGTCCGCTCCCCCTCCTGTTTCGTGGACGAAATAATCTTCCATGGCGTCGCCCTCAAATGTATCCCATATCCCATCTGCGTCACTCGTAGCATCTGTATGCGTAACAACAGGCTGCTTGGACGCGTGTGAAGTCGCTTGCTTGCCCCAGCTTCCCCGCCTTGATTTGGAAATCGATTTTTCTACCAATTCCAGCATCTCCTCAAGCTCAGCCTCGGAGAACCGCTCTTCCAAATTTTCAACGATCTGCTCGCGAGGTCATTTCTTGGCCAGAAATAGAAATTTGATCTACGAACCACGTATAATTCAACCAGCTGGCGAGGCAGAAGGTTTACGATTTGAAGCTTCTCGATCTTGGTCAGTGAAAACTTGCCCAACAACTTTGTGAGAGTTCGAATCGCGGCATCCTTTTGCCTTTCCATCAAAGGATATTGCTCTTTGAGATGAGCAATCACCTAATTCGTGTTAGTAGCGGTATTGTAAGATGTGGAACTACGGCTTACCTCGACCTCAAGCGTACGCAGGTTCTGGGGGACTTCATCCTGAGTTGGGTTGCCCGCCATTAGAGGCACAGAGTTTCCTTTGGATACTTGGCTGTCTTCTTCCTTCTTCGCGGCCAGATGAGAGCGAGCTTTTGCTAGCTGGTTTGCTTCAAGCTCGCGAAGAAGTGAGAGTACTTCATAGTTCGACAGCAGAGCTGAGCTTTTGTCGACCACCTATATCCTGATCAGAGATGTTATTGAATCTAGTTGTTTCGAAGCGTTGTTACTGACCTCCATTATATTTTATTAGCCACACTCGTGGTCGAAGAGTTTGGCCTAAAGCCATTCAGTCGCTTTGTCAGCATTATATAATACTGCTGGTGGTCCCCGTTGACTCTTGGAAGAAAGTCTACTTCCACGGGGGCTGCATTGGAGCTGCGCACTTCCCCGGCATGGCCGTATGCGACCTCGAGACTCACAAGCGACGCCAGCAAGTGTATGCTTGGCACTCACCAGACCTAAAAAACACGTGTTTGGCTGCGGAATACTCCCATGATAACTCTGCGAGCATGAATCAATGGTGAGTTGCCCTTTCCCCACCGATGCATCACACTTTATCGAGAAATAAAGTCAGATTTCCCCGTAGAACGTGTAATAGGAAGCCCGGTACTCTCCAAGCGAGTTCTTCGCTATGGCCCAAAGCGGTAATACAGGATGCGCCTCGGCCTGATATTAGATCTCGCCCATCAGTTGTAGACGTATAAAAACGGCCAAGCCCTTAGAATAGTAAATATGCGTCTACCCGACGCACTTTCGCCGCAATCTTGTTGAAGACGAATAAAACTTACGTACCGGCGGTTCAAGCTCCCTTGAACCATCATTAGTGCGTCCCAGCCTCATCGTCACCTCGAACTCCGTTTACAGATCTGGTTTTAGTTTGCGTTCGATCGACATGAATTACCTTTACTTGCGGTGGTGTGTCCTGGCTACCTTGGGCTCGGTGATCCATTCATCGTCTGGAGCCGTACTTGCGTCGGCGGACGACCTTCTGAACTGTCTTTCTAATGTTCAAGGCCTCAATACTGTGACGCCAAGTTCTTCGTCGTACAACTCAGACCGCCTGTCATTTAACAGGCGTTTTGACTACCGACCAGCAGCCATTGTATTTTCGTATGTTTTATACAACATTTACTTCCGGTCCTACTGTCTAACACACGGTGACAAGGACGAAAGCAGAGGACGTGCAAGCCGCTGTGCAATGTGGAGCATCGAGCGGTGTACCAGTTGTGGCTCGATCGGGGGGACATTCATATGCAGCGTATGGTGTCAGTACTTTCCGTTTCATTCGGTTTGACCTCATATACTGATGCTCGCACCAGCTTGGTGGAGCTAACGGGACGCTCGTGATAGACTTGAGTCAAATGGTGACTCTAACATTGAATAATGTCACTGGGGAAGCTACAGCAGGAGCTGGCATGAAGTTGGGTCAGCTAGCGCAAGGCATCTGGGATCAAGGCAGGCGGGCGCTACCTCATGGAACGTGTCCATACGTGGGTTCTTCCATAACTCTCGGACATTGAGCTTCACTCAACATCCCTATGAACTATTTCGCAGGTGGGGATTGGTGGGCACACCTCGTACGGCGGCGTGGGACTCTACTCCAGGCAGGCAGGCCTATTGATTGATCGCGCTGTGCGGGCAGAAGTAGTTCTTGCCAACGGTACCTTGGTAACAGCAGCATTTGACCGCAACCAAGACCTATACTGGGTAAGTAGCTTATTCTAAAAGTATGTTATATCTATTGAACCCTACATGATAGGCGCTCCGGGGAGCGGGGCCTTCGTTCGGAATTGTCACAGCCTGGACATATGCGACGCTACCTGCTCCGGATAATGTTGGCTATAGACTTGAATACCAACCCGGTCAAGGCGCAAAGGACGCTGTTGTAAATGCCTTCAACAGTACGTCTATCGCGTTATAATTGATGCGCTGCGGCTCAGACCTGTCAACAGGTTTCCAGACTTTCGCTCGTACTGCCCCATTCACACTGGGAATGGCGCTCGCAATTGTACCAAGTGGAGGCAACCAACTTGCGTTTGAAGTGAGTGATCGCTCATGTTCTGATGAAAAGACCTTAGTCTCACATGAACTTGTTGTAAAGGTCTCTGGGAACTTTTATGGCTCTTTAGCTGATTTTAACATTACCTTCCAACCTCTACTCAATGCTATCCCTGGGGCTCAACTTACGTCCAAACAATTTAATTGGATTGAATCGCTGGCCGACACGGCAGGGTCCCTAAGCACTAGCTCCCCAGAACCGGCAAGTAGATATTGGTCATTATATGGTACAGAGGCTAATTTTTGTTCATTTCAGGCCGATAATTTTTATGCTAAAGTCAGTAAACAGGCTTCATGGGTGGCTCTTGTTCTAACGTTTTATTTGCACAAAACTTCAGTCACTAATGGTCAAAGATGCTATCTCAAACTCTTCCATTGCGAGTTTTGTCGACTACTTGTACACCCAAGGAACGTCGAGCAGCTTAGGGGTTGACTGGTTTGTTGAGATTGACGGTACGTCTCCTTGAGGCGATTTTATTTCATGGCATGATCTAATGAGCGTATTGTTGTACCCAGTATACGGTGGCGAGATAGCCAAAGCGACCTCTAACGTGACCTCTTACTTCAACCGCGACGCATTTCTCACTTTCCAGTTCTACGCGTCTGCCAAACCATTGTCGGCGCCGTACCCTGCAAATGGTATTACGTTTGTAGACGGGATGCACGATTCGATTAAAGAGACAGCTGAAGCAGCTTGTAAGCTATAGGTGCTTAAACAGGATGGCGGATTGATCTTGACCCGCTTAATTGTTTAGATCCCAATTACATCGACCCAACGCTCTCAGCTGAGCAGTGGCAGAGCTTATACTACGGCTCAAACTATGCGCGGTTAGTTGAGATCAAGAATGCTGTGGACCCGCAGAACGTATTCCGGTTCCCTCAATCCATTGGGTGAGCATACTACGCTTTCATCAATTTGCGAACCAGATTAGGACTAACCGTATGTTGAGTTCGACCGGAAGTGCGTCGAGCAACTCCAGCACTACAGCTCCGGCTACGTCAACCCCGACGAGCTCCTCCGCATCAGGAACATTTAGGAGCGTTTCAGTCCCTTTCAGCACGCATATCGCAATGTTTGCTGTCTTTCTCCTCTTTATCTTTTGAATGATTTTTGTCCCAACTTCCTTTTGACGGTTTCTTACCTCTTTTACGATATAGTGCACAAAAGACACGAACGCCCGTATATAACGCATATGAAAGAATATATTATGAATTATAACTTGAAGGCACGCTAGACAGCTTAAGATATTGTTCTGAGGATGAAGAAACTCGAATTAAAACATTGAAGCTCGGACCGGTAAACACTGGGGGATGGGGAACGCCAACGATACAAAAGCAAGGCAAGAAATAGAAAAAACAAATGATCAACGAGAGCAGGCAAGAGCATATTATTGAAATCGACCTAAAACCACCACACCAAAATAAATAGGGGATACAGAAACCGTCCAAACGAAGGGGGTATACAGATAGCAGGTGCTATCGTCTCGAAACTGTCAGAATATTAAGATGAAACCGAAAGATATCAAACCGAATCCAGGGCTGAAAGGAGAATGACTTAGTATGCGACGATGTTACCAGGAGCACGTTGAATATTTGTTGGGTGCCATGGTCCATGCTGCGTAGGGGTGTATGCGGGGTAGGTGGGGCGCTGCGATGAGCGCTTGGGGAGACGCGAAGCGCCAGTATGATGCGGAGAGGGGACAAGTTGGCTAGCAGCGGCCGAAGGACGGGCGTACGGATGCGCAGCCCGTCGGGCGGATGCGTGTATAGAGCTAGAGCCAGACGCAGGTGTAGGTGTGCGTTTAGAAGCGCGAGACGAGCCGCGAGCAGAATTTGCTGCTGAAGATACGGTAGGCCGAGGGCGAAGTGTCGCAGCTCGAGGGGCATGCGCGCCGGGAAGCTCAAACGCCTTGAGACCAAGGAGACTTTGGTCGGCTTTGCCGAATGGCCAGGTTTTTGGTACGTAGGAAGGATGGCAGTGGCCTTGGTAACTCTGGTCCACCGAACGCAGAGTGTCTTCATGTACGGCTTGCATCACGGTCCGGGCAACTTGCACGAATGTGGCAAGCCGGCAGATCTCATTGATGGCGCCATCAAGTTTCTGCAAGGGCGCGAGATTAGTTTCAGCCAATATATTATACAGTAAGGCGCTACTGACTTTATGGCGAGACTGAACCTCGTTAACGTCGAGTCCTATCTCGTAGGCACGACGCTCAACAGAAGGAGGCATCGACTTCGGCTGGTAAGGCATTGAAATATCGATGTTCAATGCACGTGCGAGATCAGTCACGAGCGAGGAGCGACGCATGATTTGGGCTGTGAACGCCTTGCCGGCGCCACATCGGACTTTGGGCAGCTCGACTTTATCGAACGAGCGCTGAACAAGGAGGTGGATCAATGAGCTGAAATGAACGGAGAGCAGAGATAGGGTGCGCGACCTACCATAAGAGTAATTATATGCATGAGCATACACGAAGCCTTGAACTGGACCTCTTGGCTCAGTTCAGGAATGAGAGTGCCGACATAGTCGATGAATTCTGCAGAAGACATGGTGGGTGAAGAATGAATGTGTAGGTGAGAGAAGGTTTGGAGATATTCAAAGACAAGGCTGGGAAGGTAGAATACGAGTGAAGAAGTGGGATCCAACATGAGGAATTATATACCTGAGAG
>JANWGL010006658.1:0-11524 GCA_025200755.1 Ceratobasidium sp. C01 | reverse complement strand
CTCTCAGGTATATAATTCCTTATGTTGGATCCCACTTCTTCACTCGTATTCTACCTTCCCAGCCTTGTCTTTGAATACCTCCAAACCTTCTCTCGCCTACACATTCATTCTTCACCCACCATGTCTTCTGCAGAATTCATCGACTATGTCGGCACTCTCATTCCTGAACTGAGCCAAGAGGTCCAGTTCAAGGCTTCGTGTATGCTCATGCATATAATTACTCTTATGGTAGGTCGCGCACCCTATCTTTGCTCTCCGTTCATTTCAGCTCATTGATCCACCTCCTTGTTCAGCGCTCGTTCGATAAAGTCGAGCTGCCCAAAGTCCGATGTGGCGCCGGCAAGGCGTTCACAGCCCAAATCATGCGTCGCTCCTCGCTCGTGACTGATCTCGCACGTGCATTGAACATCGATATTTCAATGCCTTACCAGCCGAAGTCGATGCCTCCTTCTGTTGAGCGTCGTGCCTACGAGATAGGACTCGACGTTAACGAGGTTCAGTCTCGCCATAAAGTCAGTACCGCCTTACTGTATACTATATTGGCTGAAACTAATCTCGCGCCCTTGCAGAAGCTTGATGGTGCCATCAACGAGATCTGCCGACTTGCCATATTCGTGCAAGTTGCCCAGACCGTGATGCAAGCCGTACATGAAGACACTCTGCGTTCGGTGGACCAGAGTTACCAAGGCCACTGCCATCCTTCCTACGTACCAAAAACCTGGCCATTCGGCAAAGCCGACCAAAGTCTCCTGGGTCTCAAGGCGTTTGAGCTTCCCGGCGCGCATGCCCCTCGAGCTGCGACACTTCGCCCTCGGCCTACCGTATCTTCAGCAGCAAATTCTGCTCGCGCCCCGTCTCGCGCTTCTAAACGCACACCCACACCTGCGTCTGGCTCTAGCTCTATACACGCATCCGCCCGACGGGCTGCGCATCCGTACGCCCGTCCTTCGGCCGCTGCTAGCCAACTTGTCCCCTCTCCGCACCATACTGGCGCTTCGCGTCTCCCCAGGCGCTCATCGCAGCGTCCCACGTACCCCGCATATACCTCTACGCAGCATGAACCATGGCACCCGACAAACATCCAACGTGCTCCTGGTCACATCGCCGCATACTAAGTCATTCTCCTTTTAGCCCTGGATTTGGTTTGATACTTTCGGTTTCAGCTTAATATTCTGACAGTTTTGAGACGATAGCACTTAGCTATCTGTATACCCCCTTCATTTGGACGGTTTCTGTATCCCCTATTTATTTGGTGTGGTGGTTTTAGGTTATTTCAGTAATGTGCTGTTGCCTGCTCTTATTGTTTCTATTTCTTGCCTTGTTTTTGTATCGTTGGCGTTTCTCATCTCCTGGTGTTTACCGGTCCGAGTCTCTATGTTTTAATTCGATTTTCTTCATCCTTAGGCCAATCTCTTAAGTTGTCTAGTGTGTCTTCAAGTTGTAATTCATAATATATTCTTTCATATGTGTTATATACGGGCGTTCGTGCCTTTTGTGCACTATATCGTAAAGGAGATAAGAAGTCGTCAAAAGGAAGCTGAAACAAAAATCATTCAAAAGATAAAGAGGAGAAAGACAGAAAACATCGCAATATGCGTGCTGAAAGGGACTGAAACGCTCCTAGACGCTCCTGATGCGGAGGAGTTCGTCGGGGTCGACGTAGCCGGAGCTGTAGTGCTGGAGTTGCTCGGCGCACTTCCGGTCGAGCTCAACATACGGTTAGTCCTAGTCTCGTTCACAAATTGATGAAGAGCGTGGTGCGCTCACCCAATGGATTGAGGGAACCGGAATACGTTCTGCGGGTCTACGGCTTTCTTGATCTCAACCAACCGCGCATAGTTTGAGCCGTAGTATAAGCTCTGCCACTGCTCCGCCGAAAGCGCCGGGTCGATATAATTGGGGTCTGAACAATCAAAGTCGGTCAGCATCAATCCGCCACCCTGTTCCAGAATTCAGAGCTTACAAGCTGCTTCCGCTGCCTCCTTGATCGAATCGTGCATCCCATCGACGAATGTAATACCATTTGCAGGGTACGGCGCTGACAGTGGTTTGGCAGACGCATAAAACTGGAAAGTGAGGAATGCGTCGCGGTTGAAGTAAGAGGTCACGTTAGCGGTCGCCTTGGCTATCTCGCCACCGTATACTGGATACAATGATACGCTCATTAAACAATAGTATGGAATGGAATTGCCTCAAGGAGACGTACCGTCGATTTCAACAAACCAGTCAACCCCCAGGCTGCTCGACGTTCCTTGGGTGTACAAGTAGTCGACAAAACTCGCAATTGAGGAGTTGGAGATATTATCTTTGACCATTAATGACTAAAGTTTTGTTCAAATGAAATCTTAGAACAAGGCCTAACCACGAGATTTGTTTACTGACTTTAGCATAAAAATTGTCGGCCTGAAACGGGTAAAGGTTAGGCATTGTGTCATAGCGGTCGATATCTACTTACTGGTTCCGGAGAAGTGGTGCTTAGAGACCCTGCCGTGTCAGCTAATGATTCAATCCAATTAAATTGTTTGGACGTAAGTTGAGCCCCGGGGATAGCGCTGAGTAGAGGTTGGAAGGTAGTATTGAAATCAGCTAACGAGCCATAAAAGTTCCCGGAGACCTTTAGAACAAGTTCATGTGAGACTAAGGCCTTTTCATCTTAACATGAGCGATCACTCACTTCGAACGCAAGTTGGTTGTCTCCGCTTGGTACAATTGCGAGCGCCATTCCTAGTGTGAATGGGGCAGTACGAGCGAAAGTCTGGAAACCTATTGACAGGCGTGAGTTGCAGCGCACGGGTTAGTAGCACAATAGACGTACTGTTGAAGGCATTTACAACAGCGTCCTTTGCGCCTTGATTGGGTTTGTATTCAAGTCTATAGCCAACATTATCCGGAGCAGGTAGCGTCGCATATGTCCAGGCTGTGACAATTCCGAACGAAGGCCCCGCTCCCCGGAGCGCCTATCATTTAGGGTTCAATAAATGTAACATCGCTTGGCATACGCTACTTACCCAGTACAGGTCTTGGTTGCGGTCGAATGCTGCTGTTACCAAGGTACCGTTGGCAAGAACTACTTCTGCCCGCACAGCACGATCAATCAATAGGCCTGCCTGCCTGGAGTAGAGTCCCATGCCGCCATACGAGGTGTGTCCACCAATCCCCACCTGCGAAACAATTTACAGCGATGTCAAGTGAAGCTCAGTGTTCGACACTTATGGAGGAACTCACGTATGGACATGTTCCGTGAGGTAGCGCCCGCCTGCCTTGATCCCAAATGCCCTGCGCTAGCTGACCCAACTTCATGCCAGCTCCTGCTGTAGCTTCCCCAGTGACATTGTTCAGTGTTAGAGTCACCATTTGACTCAAGTCTATCACGAGCGTCCCGTTAGCCCCACCAAGCTGGCCCGAGCGTCAGTATATGGGGTTCAGCCGAATGAAACGGAAAGTACTGACGCCATACGCTGCGTATGAATGTCCCCCCGATCGAGCCACGACTGGTACACCGCTCGATGCTCCACATTGCACAGCGGCTTGCACGTCCTCTGCTTTCGTCCTTGTCACCGAGTGTTAGATAGTAGGACCGGAAGTAAATGTTGGGTAAAACATACGAAAATACAATGGCTGCTGGTCGGTAGTCAAAACGCCTGTTAAATGACAGGCGGTCTGAATTGTACGACGAAGAACTTGGCGTCACAGTATTGAGGCCTTGAACATTAGAAAGACAGTTCAGAAGGTCGTCCGCCGACGCAAGTACGGCTCCAGACGATGAATGGATCATCGAGCCCAAGGTAGCCAGGATACACCACCGCAAGTAAAGGTAATTCATGTCGATCGAACGCAAACTAAAACCAGACCTATAAACGAAGTTTAAGATGACGGTAGGGCTGGGACGCACCGATGATGGTTCAAGGGAGTTTAAACCGCCGGTACGTAAGTTTTATTCGTCTTCAACAAGATTGCGGCGAAAGTGCGTCGGGTTGACGCATATTTACTATTCTAAGGGCTTGACCGCTTTTATGTGTCTGCAACTGATGGGGCGAGATCTAATATCAGGCCGAGGCGTATCCTGTATTACCGCTTTGGGCCATAGCGAAGAACTCGCTTGGAGAGTACCGGGCTTCCTATTACACGTTCTACGGGGAAATCTGACTTTATTTCTCGATAAAGTGTGATGCATCGGTGGGGAAAGGGCAACTCACCATTGATTCATGCTCGCAGAGTTATCATGGGAGTATTCCGCAGCCAAACACGTGTTTTTTTAGGTCTGGTGAGTGCCAAGCATACACTCGCTGGCGTCGCTTGTGAGTCTCGAGGTCGCATACGGCCATGCCGGGGAAGTGCGCAGCTCCAATGCAGCCCCCGTGGAAGTAGACTTTCTTCCAAGAGTCAACGGGGACCACCAGCAGTATTATATAATGCTGACAAAGCGACTGAATGACTGTAGGCCAAACTCTTCGACCACGAGTGTGGCTAATAAAATATAATGGAGGTCAGTAACAACGCTTCGAAACAACTAGATTCAATAACATCTCTGATCAGGATATAGGTGGTCGACAAAAGCTCAGCACTGCTGTCGAACTATGAAGTACTCTCACTTCTTCGCGAGCTTGAAGCAAACCAGCTAGCAAAAGCTCGCTCTCATCTGGCCGCGAAGAAGGAAGAAGACAGCCAAGTATCCAAAGGAAACTCTGTGCCTCTAATGGCGGGCAACCCAACTCAGGATGAAGTCCCCCAGAACCTACGTACGCTTGAGGTCGAGGTAAGCCGTCGTCTCACATCTCACAATACCGCTACTAACACAAATTAGGTGATTGCTCATCTCAAAGAGCAATATCCTTTGATGGAAAGGCAAAAGGATGCCGCGATTCGAACTCTCACAAAGTCGTTGGGCAAGTTTTCACTGACCAAGATCGAGAAGCTTCAAATCGTAAACCTTCTGCCTCGCCAGCTGGTTGAATTATACGTGGTTCGTAGATCAAATTCCTATTTCTGGCCAAGCAATGACCTCGCGAGCAGATCGTAGAAAATCTGGAAGAGCGATTCTCCGAGGCTGAGCTTGAGGAGATGCTGGAATTGGTAGAAAAATCGATTTCCAAATCAAGGCGGGCAAGCTGGGGCAAGCAAGCGGCTTCACACACGCCCAAGCAGCCTGTTGTTACGCATACAGATGCTACGAGTGACGCAGATGGGATATGGGATACATTTGAGGGCGACGCCATGGAAAATTATTTCGTGCACGAAACAGGAGGGGGCGCGGACGACCTCGAGATGGATGATACAGAGGAGTAAGCTAATAGCTCTTAAGCTTGGGTATGTGTTAGATTCATGGGGCATCTTAGATTGAGCATACCTAATGCGTTATCTTACCAGTGCAGCCTGGCGGCCTAATCTAAAACCCGCAGTGGCGCAGATCCCCCTCCCATCCCTCTCGGCTTTGTATCCTATGTTCAATGTTCTACTTATCTACAATCTTCTCGCGCTTGGTCACGGTTTCCTGGGCAAATGGCTGAATGATCTATTACGTTTGCCTGGTTGAGTGTTGCATATGTACTGATAAACGCATTTTTATTGAATTCATTGATTTTAGCACGCTACTCAGGTACATGATATCGCATGCGGCAACATATCACTAAGACAAACGAACGCCAAGCATACTACGACCATCCCGCGTTTCCCGTACCGGCGCTCCTTTGGATCCCGGGGAAAGGCGCATTTCTCTCGTGTCCCCGACTGGAAGAACAAACCAAACGGTGTCATACGGCAGAGCGTAGGAATGATTCTCAATCTTAACATCGACCTCCACGTACCCCAACCCCCCAGTCCCATAGACCGCCCGGAAACCGAGCTCGACCTCGGTGAATACCCCTCGCTCGACGTGGGCATTAGTCTTCCCGTCGTCTTCAATAAGCGTGAATGATCCCGTTGCGCCTTCGGTGCTGCTAGTGGGACTGGGGAATATATGCGCGATGCGGCTGGTGTCTCCGTCGTATGCTGTATTGGTGCACTTTTCGGAAAGCACAAGAACCCCGCCAGCACGGACAAGGACAGGAGTACGAGGCAATGACGCATCTGCAAGGCAAATGTCGATTCAAACGTGCAATTAGGGCGTGCCTCAAGCTTACCCATTTCGACAAAGTGACCATCAGACGAGCTTGTGTGCCAACGACCGGCGTCCAACTCACACCACTCAGGTGTTCCTTGTATCCCATCAGCGCTGTTGGGGAGGTACACTCGCTTCGTACGATCGCCGAAAATGAGGACAGGGGCAACAAGTACGTGGGAGCCAAACAGGAATTGCTCGTCGAGTGCCAGAGTTTTGGGGTCTGAAGAATGATGCCAGAACATCGGCTGAGGTACGCATATATCAACTTGAAGAAGGGCGTTCAGTATCTAAGAGGTAGATATCACTCACGCGCAAAATGGGCCAGCCACGCTTCCAATATTCGCTCACGTACAGGGAGTACATGGTTGGGATGAGCTGATAGCGGAACGCGAGCACGTTACGTAGCACGCTGGTCACTTCGACGCCTTCTACTTGCACTCCGTCGTACATCCAAAGGGTGGTTGAAACTTCCTTCCAGCTATGGACGGTGAAGCGAGTATGCCAAGCACCCTAATTGGAAGGTCAGCGAGATGTCAAATGGGTACGATGGACGGCACCAAACTTGTTGGCACCACCGAATCAAGAGCTCGGGACTGGGATGATGTTTACCGGCGAATCCTCCAATGTCGTGACCGTACAACCCAGGGAGGAAAGATATTCCTGCGGAGAGGGTCATTGCCGTTCCCCGACGAAGGGCGGTCCATGTTGTGGCGTTGTCACCCGACCACGTACCTAGAAACAACGCACGTTAAAATATGCGTCGCCACTCATCAGGTATATGATTACCGTGCGCATATGCTTGTATCCCAGGCACGGCCGACCTGGAAACAATCACAGGCCGACGCTCCGGGAAAACCTCTAACAATGTATCATGCGTAGTCTGAAAAATGCGAGTCAATACACCCCTCAGGCAGTGTACTAGGGAGATTTCGTACCCTGGCCATTCCCATCGCCTGAACCATGCGGCCAACCTGCCCGACTGTAGTTTTCCCGCCGCCCCAGCCGAGTCGTGCCTCCCAATCCCCTTGTACCCAGAATGAATTGTCTCCAGCATATACCTGCTCGTCATCGACGAGCCCAGAGAACTCGTTATTATCGATCCTGTGATAAATATAGAGTCAAAGAACCGGGATCAGGCTAATTTACTCACCACATTGCGGTCATATTCATACCCACGAGATCCTTCTTTATGTGCTCCGACCACCACCGCGCTCCACCCTTGGATGAGAAGTCAAGGTAGCTGCCATACATGTGTTCTCCGGGTGCGTTGGACCACAAAAGGCTTTTTGCAGGTGGATGTCCGGCTGAATTGACTAGTTGGCCAGACTCGGCGTCGGACTCGAGGACGTATGCGTGCATGCCTAGAGCCTCGTCGTACAAAGGATGATCGTCGAGTAGCCATGGCTTGATATTCACGATTATGCGAACGCTCAAGTCATTCTCAAGGGTACTTCCAAGCGCATGTGGATCGGGATATCGTTGTCGGTTCCACACAAAGTAGTGTCTGTTACTGGTTTCGGGATCTTAACGCACGGAGTAAGCAAAGGATTCAGAGGAATATAGGGCGGAAACGCACTTTGACACCAGCCACTGCTCAAGTAGAGGGCATCAATAGGGAACCCTTTCGCACGGGACGTTTTAACAAAGTCTACAATGGCTTCTTGCGCGTGCGGCTCTGCCGCAAGAGCTAAGCTTGAAGCTAGGTATCCGAATTGCGAGCGCGGGGGCAACGTTAAGGAAGCGCGCCAGGTAGGAGAGCCAGCCTGTTACTTTGTTAGCCACCTTCATTAGAACTTGGACTGAAATGACAGACCTGTGAAAACTTGTTTGGAAGCGAAGGAGAAACTAATGCAGCATAAGTACTAATAATGGAGGGCAATGTCCCATCGCCCAGAATCACATAGTAGTCGAGAGGTCCACATCCAGCGCGGTAGGTGCGGAACCCATCTAAATGAAACATATGGTCATCAACAATGTTCTTAGAATAGGGGGGGGGGAGTAAACATACTGAAAAGGGCGTCACATTCTGCCCCGAGGTCTATGCTGGCATCATTGGCCAAGGAGTTATAAAATACTCCGCACCAGATCTGTGTTTTCTTGTTAAAGACGATGTAAAAAGGCGTAACCTTGTAAAGTGGATCGCCTAGATAAAGAGAGTAGAAAGTGAGAAAGTGCAAGTCTTCGCCTATAATAATTGAAAATCCCCCGAGAACGTACCTGATTCCCAGTCATAGCCTGCACCATCCCTCGCTTCCAGGGTAAATCTCCGCCCAGTTCTCAAAATGCCACCACGCGCCTCCCCAAGTCCATATACGAACTCGTTTCGATTGTCATTTATAAAAGGCTGCTCGTTGGCACCAAGGGGCAGAGCTGGTGATGGCTCATGTTCTGAAACTGGAATCCAGTCTTCGCGATCGACCTAGCCGAGGTAAATACTCAAGTTCCCTACTCCGCGACTAAGAGGTCTAGCTCACATAATGGAGTATAGCACCACTGGCTGCGTCGAACGTGTACGCCCGAGTTCGAGAGTCAGTCAAGAAAGGTGCTCCGGCAGGCGAAGATTTCCCTTGAATTGTGCTGAACCACTGCAAACGGGGGCAACCATTCGACCAGTCGACATCAATCTTCATCGAACGAGTAGCAATTGTCGAAGCACTTCGATTGATTGATTCGCGCTTTGCGCAACAAGTAACATGTGAGATAGACGAGCCCCAACGAGATGTAGCCGAGCGAATACTGACCTTCACCTCGCCCTGAGCAACAGCGGGGGTTTCCCACTCAATCCCACTGGTCGAACGCCGAGGATACTTAGGCGGGAGTTCGTGCACAACTCGAGCAAGGCCATGATCCAATACGTGAACAGAGAGCCTATGACCGCGTTCGTTCTTTAGCTGAAGAGTAGGTGATTCGGCCCCGCTCGGCGATGCCGATACTAGGGTAAAGTCTGTTGGGATTTGATGGCGCGGCATGCGATCCAAGCAACTCGGAGGCGGAGGTGATGATATCTCTGGATCACGGTACAGTAGCTAGCTTTTATATGCCGCCTGGCCGGTTAAAATCATGATATAAAACCGAGCATCACCGTTAAAGGTATTAGAGCCGAGTCAAATGCATGTTCTAGCTGAGGCGAAGGTGGTGTCGTTCAGAAAAGGGCGATCTGAGGTCACAAGATCGGTGTTTTGCGTATAGACCCGGTAGATTTGAGCTCGGGTCAGCCGATAGTGAGTTAAGAATACAATCTTACAGTAAGTAAAAGTGTTGCACGGATACACGTCCAGTGTTAATAGCTATACTGACTCACAAGGGCCAAAGAAATATCATACCGCAAGCTCAGCATTATACCCGTCTTCTTTACAAGGCAGCTAAGTCTAATTCGTAAGCGCAAGCCCTACGTACGAGATAAGCATTCGACCTTATGCGTCTAAGGGCGCAATCTCGGTGCTCGTTCCGTCATTCACACCCTTCGAAAGACTTCGAGCTCTTGTTGGCGTCCAAGTGCTCAATTCGTGTATGACGGTGAGAACCAGTAATTCCGGAGTGTGTAGGTGCTTGGTCACGCTTTCCCAAGTAAATGACTGAAAATTCTATTGCATTCGCCTGATTGAGTGCTGATAGGCGCATTTTTATTGAATCCATCGATTTTACTTCTCAGGTACATATCGCAACTGCACAAGCCAAAGTGTCACTAAGACAAACGAACGCCAAGCATACTACGACCATCCCGTGTTTCCCGCACCGGCGCTCCTTTGGATCCCGGAGCAAGGCACAACTCCCTCGTGTCCCCGACTGGAAGAACAAACCAAACGGTATTATACGGTAAAGCGTACGAATGGTTCGCAATCTTAACATCGACCTCCACGCGCTCCGACCCTTCACTCCCAGGGACCACCTGGAAACCGAGCTCAACTTCGGTGAATACCCCTCGCTCGACGTGGGCATTGGTCTTTCCGTCGTCTTCAATCAGCGTGAATGATCCCGTTATGCCGTCGGCGCTGCCAGTGGGACTGGGGAATATATGCGCGATACGACTGGTGTCTCCGTCGTATGCCGTATTGGCGCACTTTTTGGAGAGTACGAGGATCCCACCAGCACGGACAAGGACAGGAGTACGAGATAACGACGCCTCTGCAAGGCAAAACGTGAATATTCAAGCACGCAATTAGGTCGTTCCTCGGGCTTACCCATTTTGATAAACTGCCCATCAGATTGGCTCGTATGCCAACGACCGGTGTCTAGCTCGCACCACTCAGGCATTCCTTTTACGCCATCAACGCTGTTGGGGAGGTACACTCGCTTCGTACGATCGCCGAAAATGAGGACAGGGGCAACAAGTACGTGAGAGCCAAACAGGAACTGCTCGTCGAGTGCCAGAGTTTTGGGGTCTGAAGAATGATGCCAGAACATCGGCTGAGGCACGCATATATCAACGTGAATCAGGACGTTCAATATCTGAGAGGGGGAGGTCACTCACGCGCAAAAGGGGCCAACCACGCTTCCAATATTCGCTCACGTATAGCGAGTACATGGTTGGGATGAGTTGATAGCGGAACGCAAGCACGTCGCGGAGTATGCTGGTCACTTCGGCACCTTCCAGCTGTAGCCCGTCGTACATCCAAAGGGTGGTTGAAACCGCCTTCCAGCTATGCACGGTGAAGCGGGTATGCCAAGCACCCTAGTTGAATGGTTAGCGAGACGGTAGAAAGCGCTGTAAACGGTACTAAACTTGTTGACACCACCGAATCAAGAGTTCGGGACTGGGATGATGCTCTCCGGTGAATCCTCCAATGTCGTGACCGTACAAGCCAGGGAGGAATGAAATTCCGGCGGAGAGGGTCATTGCCGTTCCCCGACGAAGGGCGGTCCATGTTGTGGCGTTGTCACCCGACCATGTACCTAGGAATAGCTCACGTTAAAATATGTATCGCCGCTCATCAGAGGCTTAAAAGTACCGTGCGCATATGCTTGTATCCCGGGTACGGCTGACCTAGTAACGATAACAGGTCGATGGTCTGGGAAAACCTCTAGCATTGTATCATGGGTAGTCTGAGAAACCCGGATAAGTAAACACCCCAGGTCACCATGCTAGGAAGATTTCATACCTTGGCCATTCCCATCACCTGGATCATGCGGCCAACCTGCCCGACTGTAGTTTTCCCGCCTCCCCAGCCAAGCCGCGCCTCCCAATCGCCTTCTCCCCAGAACGACTTTTCTCCAACGTATACTTGTTCATCATCAACAAGCCCAGAGAACTCGTTGTTATCGATCCTAAGAAAGACATGTAGTCGGGGAACCAGGGCTGAACTAATTTACTCACCACATCGCGGTCAAATTCATATCTATGATATCCTGCTTCATGTGCTGCGACCACCACTGCACTGCACCCTTAGACGAGAAATCAAGATAGCTTCCAGGCATGTGTTCCCC